>JAPKLW010001569.1:0-86526 GCA_026898455.1 Plectranthus barbatus
TTGGGTAGTGGGATACCGTTTGTTAGACCAGCCATATCTCTCAAGTACTTACACTCAACTCACAATCTCTCGATCTTCCTCTCTCGTCTGCGCACTCTTTTGCAGCAGATAGACCCTCTCTCTATTTTTTTTTTCACTCTGACTCTGATGCCACAATGTTGGCAATCGAGAAGACAAAAATAATTGAAGTCTCTTTTTCACTCTTGATTTTTTGAATTTGTTACAACAATTTATAACAATGTATCAGACTATTCAGATACTAAAATGACTCCTAGAATATTGGTTCATCTCCCAGACTCTTAAGAAACCATCAATGCTACTCTAGGAAGATTGAAAGACAGATAAGACTCAAATTTAAGTTTCACAACATCTTCAGCTCTGTATGAAAGATCTCTGATCTCCGCAATCCAGTTGGAAATGGTTTTATTTTGATGTAGTCTTGGTTAAGCATCTTGGAGAAGACACTTGATCTCTTTCAGCTGCTTTTCAAGAGCCTTCACTTCACCTCCCACGCCAGATAAGAATCTTGCTTCTTCCGATAGCAGATCCCGTAAGGTTTCCAGGGCAACGGACACCACTGCTTCTGCCATGGGCTCGATCAGATTTCTTGTTTGGTAATTAATGGTAGGTTGATGCGATCTGATTTGATTTGAAAGAACACAGATTCAAGCAAGAGAGTTTTTGTTGAACATTATCGATTGGTTGCAACTGGTAATATATTATACCATTCACTAAAACTAATAATCTGCCAAGTTTTCAACGTCTACAGCTGTCGAATATTCATTAATTATTTGTTAGTGGCAGTTTACTTCATCGTCAACTAATTTTATTAATATTTAATTTGTCTAACTTATATAATTGATGCTATACTCCTACCTACCTTAATTTTTACTGGGATAAGGGCTTATTTAACTATTCCATTTTATAATAATTAGCTCATCTTTAACTATTTGACTCAATTGAACTCGGCAAATTTTAAAATTAACTCTACTAAACCCATTAATCTTTTAAATTTCTATTATGCCCTAAGAAACAGAATATAAATGCCCTTCATATATAGTTATAAATAGTTTGGGGAATGTGTTGTTTTAATCTTTATTATTTTTTACTAAAACCACCGATGAATAATATAGTAGTATAAATAGAAATCCCAAACTATTTATAAAGCCCAGATTTTTATTTAAATGGAGAATTGGGCTAAGAGGATTCTATTTATTTTAATGTGTTGGGCCAAATTAAATAGGAGCCCACATGAGAATAAATAAAATAACCCAACTAATTAATTTAGCAAGTCCATGTAAATTTTCATATTTAAATTCGTAATTATCGAAATAATTATCGAGATGAGAATCTTAGTCCTGAAAATATTTATATTTAAATCAGTGAATTATATTATATCGATATTATTTCCAAGGCGAATTCCAAAATTTAAATTCCATTAAATGGGATGCCCAAATATTTTTGACACACACATATAAGTATACATGATATAATGATCCATTTTAATCTCGAGCCGATGGGCATATGATCGAGTTTTTGGAATAATTAATTTCCAACTTACTAATTTTATTAGCCACATTACTTCTATTTTATGAAGAAGAATTTAATTAAATATGGGAAGACCCATATTACTATTTTATGCCCAAATATTCATACGACGTCCGATTGAGACGATTCGAAATGCCAAAGCAAGAGTTCGAAGGAAGAAAAATCGTTGTATCATTTATTTAATTATCGGATGCAAGACCATAGTGAAATAATTTAATTAGAGATTATGGGGTATATTTATTTCAAGCATGTATGTGGAGGAATGAGGAATGATTACTCTAGCCTTTATTATGCTTTTTAACTACAAGGGAAATTGATCATAAAAGAGAATTTGAATCATTGGAGGGCAAACATGGAAGGAAGACATGTGATCATTACAAAATCCCATCAATCCATGCAAGACTATTATCACACGCCACCTTATTTCTCCCCATTATGATCGACGCACCCCTCCCCATTTAACCAAAATTCATTTTATTTTTATTATACAAAAATTCATTCTCACTACATTCACTCATCTTCTCCATAACACCCTGCACTTTCTCTCTCTCTAATCCATTGAAACCACCATTGAAACAGCCCCTTGAAGCTCCCATAACCTACCATTCCCCAACTCAATAAACCACCATTTTCACAAAAAGCTTACCCTCTCAACCTCCTCTACGCAATGACGTAAGAAGCCCTATGATCGGAGCACATCGATCTCAAGCACGAAGTGAATTCAAGCTTCAAGTAAGAGAAACGTGATCCCCAGGAAGGGAGGAGCACGAATACGCAAAAATCTAAGCTAGACGACGTCGGGAACAAGTCGAAAACTCGAAAGAACTATTGCTGCGAATTTCTCCCTTCAAGTGGACAATTTCTACAATCCCTATGACTTCCTTGTTATGAATATGTGATTGCATGCAGGATCAAGAAGTCACATATTAAATTTTAAAGGGAACTGTTGAGATAATGCATAACTAGGTCTAAGCTTGATATATGTTACATATTTATGAGTATGACACCTATATATATGATTGCATGCTTGATCAAGCTTAAGAATCATGACCTTTCATTCTAAGGGCTGATATTCGAACATAGATGGATCTGAAAATGATATATATGAAGCTTGGGGATGAGATAATGGCATGTATGTTGAGAAATCATGTGTTGATGAAATTTGGGAGTATGCCCTGTTTTGGACGGAGATTAAAATGAGCACATATGTTTCTGTGAATGTTGGATTGAGTTGATTTTCAAGCTGAATAAACTAGAAAGAGTTAGGAATCTGTGGAATCTGGAAATTCATGAATCGGAGTTGAAAAACTCGAGTTTAAAGCATTTTAATAATGTGAGGCAGTTTCTGGCAGTTTAAATTGCACGGCCTTAAAAACATATTTATGGAATTTGGATAAATCTTATTTTTATAATATGAACTCTAGACATGTTAATTAGTACTCTGTACGAAAATCAAGTCATGTCACTAATTAGATTAATTATTAAAAATTCGTGAAGTTGGTTGCTGAAATCTGAAAATGCTGAAAGCTAATTAGGAAATTGCTTATGTTAGGCTTCACTGTTTTTAAATGAAATTTTTTTTAACGAACCGTCACTTCGAGCACGAGCACATTAAAATCTTGTTTTTATAAAATTGAAATCAGCCTCATTAAATGTCTAGATCATTTTTGTTGTTATCTTGAAAATGGACTAGTTAACTAGGTAATAACTCATGTTTTTGGACTTAGAATAATTTGATTAATTTTCAGATTTCACTAGGATTTTCTAAGGCCTAATTGCATAATTGGTTCTTTTAATTAATTAAAAATAATTGCTTTAGATTAGTCATAAGTTGATAACTTGATCACTATTTCCTTTCATTAATTAATATTGGCATAGTTTGAACTTGCTCACCAGTTAATAATCTTAACTAAGTTATTAACCCTTGTTTAACAAAATAGAGCTTAGAATTTCTTAACCTTATTCTTTAATAATTTCGAATTGCATAATTTGTAATTGAGTACTTAATTGAATCAATTTGATTAAAAAGAACTTGGATAAATAATTGAGATGAAGACATTGTAGTAATTTATTCAACCTTTAATTAGGTACTTTAATCGCCAAGAAGGAGGCATCGACTAGCGGAACTAAGTAATTGGATCCATCGAATTATTTCTCCAAAAATGATTCTTTTGTTTTAAAAGCATGTTACACCGCAAAATTGTTTTGGCATCGTATGATTGTTACGATGGTATGAATTGGTGGATGAATGTTAATTATTTGGAGATGTGTTGGATCGGGGAAGTGGCTACCCCTGTGGTATTGTAAGCCTAATGTATTACCCCCGATAGTAATAAGACTACCGGTTGGGTAAGGGTGATTAAACCTTACCGGGTAGATAGCGAGTGGCCACTCCTATCTTACCCCGTTTAATTTATGTGGATCATGATGAATATGAATTGTGATGATGAATATGATATGCTGATGATGTTGATGGAAAATGATTATGTGGTAACTAATTCGAGTGGAAGCTTCCAAGTGAGGAAAAATGTTTTGTGCATATACATGATGATTTCAACAAAAACTTGTATTATGCATGAGTGTGCGGTGTTATCATGATATATGTATGTAATCGGTTTTCGGGACACCGTGAACACTGGGTACGCGGAGTACTCAGCCCCTGTGTGTGTTTTCCCCACATGCAGGTACAAGGTGATGGCGGTGGAGGCGGCGTAGTGGTGGAAAGCTAAGAAGGTGGTTCTATTGTGAACCTCATTTAAATGTAATCTTTTGGACCATTCCTTGAAAACATCTATTATTGTCCTTGTCATTTGGCATGTCTAATTGCACTACTTGGAGTAAAATGTTTTGTAAGTCTAATCTATGTTTATTCATGAACCCTCTTTGGAGTCAAATGATTGTAAGCTTGAATTATGTCCTTTTGTGACTACCCCTTGTTCAATTGTTTCAAATGGCATGATCTATTTAAGTCCTAAACATGATTTAATTCGAATGCATGTGGCATGTTCCTTGAAAGAGGTGATTAAACCTTACCGGGTATAAAGCGAGTGGCCACTCCTATCTTACCCCTTGTGATTATGTGGATCATGTTGAAGATGAAATGTTGATATGTTGGGAAAACGATTATGTGGTGCCTAAATTGAGTGGGAGCTCCCAAGTGAGAAAAATGTTTTGTGCATATACATGATGATTTCGATAAAAGTTGTATTATGCATGGGTGTGCGGTGTTTTCATGATATATGTATGTAATTGTTTTCAGGACACCGTGACCACTGGGTACATTCGTGTACTTAGCCCCTATGTGCGTTTTCCCTGCATGTAGGTACCGATTGATGAAGGTGAAGGTGACGTTATGAGAAGGGGATCGAAGGAGGAAACCGAGATGGATTCATATTTGTATTAATTGTTCGGTTTGTACTACATTCGAATCCATGTTGCTTTTGATTATACTTTTGAATGGCATGTATTGCACCACTATGATTACTTGGATTCTTGATCTAAACTTCTTCAACCTCATTTTGAATTGAGCTTTCAAACACTTGAAGATTGATTTGTACTTCCTTTTTACCTTGATATGATCCGAACTCTTGAAGGCTTGATTGATTAAATGTTAGTTCATCACTCATTATTCCTATGGTTCATCCTTGCCTAAGCATGCTAATCGTTCTTGTTTTCCTAGCATGATTTAATTTGTTGATTATGGTATCAAAGCAACGAGCTATGTCTTCATACATAGTCTCATTAGTTCAAGTATTCTAAATTGAATTGTGTCCTTTTGTGTATCCTTCCAAGCATGTATTATTTTATTAACCCATCATGCTCGTATCGTTTATTTGATTCTATTATCCGCTGCGAAATATTTATGTGAACTTCATAATCGTTCCATTTGATTTTAGATTAGTCATTTACTTGCTTCCGCTTGAATAATCATTTGTTATAATATCCACTTCCCTTAGCGTGCATTGTGTCGCACGTGGGACTGTCGCATAGGCCCGGTTTGGGGGCGCGACAGAAGGTGGTATCAGAGCATAGGATTTTGTTTGGCTCGATATCTTTTCCTCTTAGATTCGAGGTTTTCATTTTAATGCATGCTGATTTGAATTCCATGATTTATTTGTTTCTAATCTTGATTGGAATATTTGTTTAGTATGAGCATGCATGCCTTCTTGAAACACTTGTTTGAACTCCTTGAAATTCCCATAACTTCTTTATGCATGCCTTCTTGAAATAATTGTTTGAAGTCCTTGAGAAATACCCCTAAATTCCTTATGCTCATCTTCTTGAAATAATTGTTTGGATTCTTTGTAGAATTTCCATGTTTTACCTATGCTCATCTAGCTTTCGACTTGATTTTTCTTTGGATTCCTAGCGAAACTTCCATGATTCCTCTATGCTTATATATCTATTGACTTTGTTTGCTTTGAATCTATCCCTTATCTTGATTTACTTTGAATCCATGCTTCGATTTAAAGAGATAGCAAATTTGAGTCTAATTCTTTCTTATGCAAAACTTAAAATCTATATTCTTTCTACATTCTTGAAAACATGCCATAAATTGCATTCTTTGGATTATGTGAGAATTTGGAACCATTTTGTGTTCTTGGTTGGTTCGACAGTTGTGACCGTTGTTAAAGCTTGATCCCTCTCCATAACGCGCCACACCGTCATCAAACATTGAGGTACGCTTTTACGAGCTTAAATTTTTTTTAGAAAAAAAAAACATTTGTGCATAAAGGTTGGATAGAAGCTTGGGTTTGTTCTGAAGAAGCATGGTTTATGATTTAAAATATCACTTGAGAGCCTATTTTTGAAAATCAAAAGATTTTATGAAAGCATGAGTTTTAAGAGTTGATGAGTTAAAATTATGTATTGATTGTGAATTATGAAGCATGAATTTGGAAAGCATGATTAGCTATGAAACATGTGAATTCCTTGAATGATATGATATACGTGGTAAATTGTTCTAGCATAACTATATGGTAGTTGAAATTTTATGGTTAGATTTATTTTGAGAATAAATAGAATTATTGTAATGCATTGTTGGATTTTCTGTTTTTAGATTTTTATTAGGCTATTATATATTATGTAATGCGAAAGAATTTCGCGTTTGCATCATCCGGATAACCTTAATGTATACATTAATCGTGATGGAAATCATCACACTCGATGTGAAACATCATACCTAAATACCTTTATTTGTATTAATTTATTTGTTATTATTTCGCACGACTAACCCAACCGACCTCGTTCTCGTAGCCATGTTTAGGAACGTGTTAGGACGACAAATTCGCAAAGAAACACGCCAAAGGGCAATGCTCAATCTCTTCTTCAAAAGGAATTACGCCAACGAACCAAACGTGCACTCACTAGTCAACCAATTTTGCAACGATTGGGTTTCCGTGGAGGAATACGGGATCATCGATGCCCAAGCAATCGTAAGGCTCATGGAGATCTTACCCGTTAATTGGCGACCATGGGCTTGGGAGCAAGCGAACGACTTCCTACGAGCACTTGTGGCGCAAAACCTTGTATTTGCCGATGCTGATGGATTCATGGAGCGACTTTGGACCCAAGACGACGAGGTGGGCGAACAACCAATTGGACCCTATGGCCCGGGACCTAGAATGCCACCCAGATATGAAGAAAGCGTAGTCAAATACGTCATGGATGGAGTCTGAGAAAGGGGAGTCCCAAGAGTCTACAAGGTAAACATCCGAGAGATGGACCAAATGGAAGACCCACACCAACCACCTCCACAAGACGAACCGATGGAAGCCAATGACGAAGATGAGGAAGACCCGGAAGAAGACCTGAAAGTGGACCCGTAGGAAGAAGAAGGCGAAGAAGACGAGCAAGGACAACTAGGACTCGAGGATGACCCCATGATGTGGGGTGAGATAGGAAACTTAAACGAATAGGAGGAGAACAACGAGGCCTTACTAGCCAAGAACAATGCACTACCGGGAAACAACGAAGGAAACTTGAATGGAAGGCTAGCCGAACCCGAGCTAGGAGTGGTAGGATTGGAATTTAATCGATGAAGTGCAATATCAATTTGCTCAAGATGCCGCAACTTATTTACCGGCATGGGATGATAACGATGAAGTATTCCATCCGTGAAGAAAAGAAGCGATTCACCTTTTGACTTAGGATTAGCGTAGCAATCCTAACTTACTATTATTCCATGTTTTGGGAAGTATTAAAATGTAATCATGAATGATTAAACATTGTCTATCTGTTCCAAAGGGAATCCAATTTTTGTCGTGAACTACTGGGAAAAATCAAAATTTTAATTGACGTTTGAGCACCGAATTACCCATGTACTCATGGTGTGACTGAATAAAATCTTTGGAGGAAAACGATTGAATAAATCTTCTCGAATGAATGAGTTATATAGCGGGTTACATTATAATAGTTGAAGTTCGATTATATATATGTACAGCAGTTGTGCAAAAAACTTAATAAGTGAAGAAACAAATATGAGCAACTTCAAGTATTAATCAAACGCATTTATAAAACCACAAATTAACCATGAGATGAAGTAAGAGAAAGTTGATACATGAAAATGGCAAGGATTTGCTGAATTAGGAGGCCACGGGATGCGGGAGACACAACAAACCGAGCCATCGCCGCGTGCAACGAAAAAGGCTCGGAAATAAGGCAAATCACCGCAGTCAGGCCGCGGGTAAGGCCGCCGACCGCGCCTCGCTAGCCTCTTCCTAGCCAAAAACCGCGGTCATGCACTGCGGGCAACGAAAGGCTTAAAAATTTTGCACCGCGGGCAATGATAGAGATCTAAAAACAAGGCCAAACGACGCGGTCCCCCACCGCGGGCAACTATAGAGGCCCAGAAACTTGGCCAAATGCCGCGGTCCCCCACCATGGGCAATGACAGACACCTGAAAATAAGGCAAAATGCCGCAAGCTCACCATTGACGGGACCACAGGCCACGGCACGGCCTAAAAAAGAATCGAAAGATAAAAATGGTTCCCGTAAACATGCACTATGAGACTCAACAATGAACAATAACTAATTATATGATATTTTGCAATTAATAGTATGGGGAAAACCTCCGAATCAAGTCTAGAGGGTCGAACTAAGCATCAAGTCATAATTCCGAAGAAACGACAATAAAAAAAAAGACAGCGAGCTTGGAGGCGTACGAATTTTGTTTATTGTATTAGCTAATCTCATCTTACCTTATCAGGTGATTTATCGGACCGTGAAATGAGAAATGAATGATAGCCGTGCATGATAATGTTGTGAATTTTTGGAATTGGAATGAATAGCGAGTTACGCTAGAGCATGATAATACCGCATGATTGATTGTAACTATGATTAATGATCGATAAATACTTAGGTGACCATATCAGAATGTTTATTTCCACAAGCTAATTCATTGTTCAACTGTGCTTAACGTCTACTTTGCCCATTTTATAGAATGCCGCCAAGAGGCCAACCCCGTATGAGAAATCTTCATGAAATTCATGAGGAAGAAGATGAGGAAAGCAAAGATAAGGGGGAAAGAGAACAAGAGGCACCACCTCCTCCTCCACCTCGAACGATCAGGGAAATATTTTCTCAACAAAAATTGCCTACTTATGACGGTACTGGAAGCCCCGAGAGAGCTGCCATCTGGGTACGGGGCATGGAACGAATCTTTCGATACCACAAATGCACTGATGAGGAGAAAATGATCTATATGCCTTACCAACTACAAGGCGATGCGAATTATTGGTGGGAGAGCCACTTGGGCACCCTCACTGACGAGGAGGCTGCTACTATTACTTGGGAAGGATTTAAAGCTGAATTATATGAGAGGTATGTCCCAGAAACGTACCGACTGAGCAAGGAATAAGAATTTATGAAATCTGAAGCAAGGAAGAGACACTGTGTAAGAGTACGACCGTAAGTTCTGCGCATTGTCGCGCTATGCACCAGAACACATTGATATTGACACTAAGAAATTAAAAAGGTTCCGATCCGGACTAAGAAGGGAAATTCAGACTGCACTAGCTTGCTTGGAGGGACTGACATACATGTCCGCACTGAGGAGAGCAATGGCAATAGAGGCAACCTTGCCTAAAAATACAGCGGTGCAAGCATCTTCCAGTCAACCACCTCGACAGGATAACAAGAGCAGGTTTGAACACCCTTCACGTCAAGGTTTTCGACAGAGGCACCAAGCACAGAAGAGGCCTTGGCAAGGGAATCAGAGGTTCCAATCTGGGAACCAATACTCCCAGAGAGCACCCCAGACTAACCGTGCTCCTGCCCCTATCAAAAGCAACTGTAATCATTGTGGGAGAGACCACCTAGGTCGAGAATGCATGGCTAGGAATAATGTTAGCTAACAATGCGGGAGAGTTGAACATTTTGCTGCAAGGTGTCCGAACAATGGACACAATAACTATAATCAGAACCCTCGGCCGATTGGAGCAGGACAGAATAGGCCGCAGCCACCCAGAAGAAATGCACCTCCACAAAATCAGAACAGGAACCAGGCACCACAACTACCACCACAGGCTAACCGTCAAGGGAGAGCCTTCTGTCTGACTCAGGGAGACAATGCAGGAAAGATGCTAAGAACCTCACAGGTATCTGCCAGATCTCAAGTATGCCTATCATTATATTATTCGACACCAGAGCATCACATTCTTTCATCTCAAAAGCATGTGTAGGCCTACTTGAACTGAAAACTGTAAGGAAAGAAAAAGCACTAGACGTAGTGACACCCACGGGAGAAATTGTACTCATAGACCAATGTTGTCCAAATGTGGAAGTCGAACTAGGAAGTGACCATATCTCAATACAAAACCTCAATGTTATGGACACGGCCGACATCGATATTATTATGGGTATGGATTGGCTAACCAAACACAAGGCGATAATTGATTGCAAGGAGAGGAAGGTTTCGTTCACAGACTCCACTGGGAAGATCATCGACTTCTATGGTTTTAGCAAGAGGCGAAGAGTACTCGTCGTGTCCGCATTTTGTGTAGTGAGAGAATTGAAGAAGGAAGGAAGCCAAGCCTACCTTCTTTGGCTCGATGGAGAAGAAAGCAAGAAGGAAGAGATACAAGATGTCCCCATAGTTCGAGAATTCCAGGATGTATTTCCTGAAGAACTACCTGGACTACCACCGAACCGTCAGTTAGAGTTCACGATTGAATTAGCACCCGGAGCGGCACCAGTGTCGAAAGCACCGTATAGAATGACACTAAAAGAACTAAAAGAGTTGAAGGCTCAACTGCAAGAACTCTAGGATCTTGGATTTATAAGACCGAGTGTTTCACCCTGGGGAGCCCCAGTGCTATTCGTCAAGAAGAAAGACGGATCACTATGAATGTGCATCGACTATAGAGAGTTGAACAAAATTGACATTGAAAAATAAGTATCCCCTACCTAGAATAGATGACCTATTCGATCAACTCAAGGGAGCCGGGTTCTTCTCAAAAATTGATCTCAAATCCCGTTATCATCAGTTAAAGGTTCGAACAGAAGACAATCCGAAAACTGCTTTCCGTACAAGATATGGACACTATGAGTTCACAGTGATGCCGTTTGGGTTGAAAAATGCCCCTGCAGTATTTATGGACTTGATGAATCGAGTTTTCTACCAATACCTTGACAAATTCGTTGTAGTGTTTATTGATGACATCTTGATCTACTCTAAGGGGAAGGAAGAGCATCAAGAACATCTTCGTATCGTCCCAGAGACAATAAGAGCTGAGAAGTTGTACGCGAAGTTTAGCAAGTGTGCATTTTAGCTAAGAGAAGTTATGTTCTTAGGGCACGTCATATCCGCCGAAGGGATAAAGGTTGATCCTAGCAAGATACAAGCAATACAAGAGTGGAAATCATCGAAGAATCCGAATGAAATTCGGAGTTTTCTAGGCTTGGCAGGCTACTACAGATGTTTCATAGAAAGATTCTCGAAGATAGTGAGGCCAATGACGTAGGTACTAAAGAAAGGTGCAAAGTACGAATGGTCGGAAGCTTGTGAGAAAAGTTTCCAAAAGTTGAAGGAGCTACTGACCACTGCACCCGTACTAGCTCTACCTGAAGATGGAAAAGACTTTGAGGTCTACACCGATGCGTCAAAGAGTTGATTAGGGTGTGTATTAATGCAAGGTGGGAAGGTGATAGCATATGCTTCCCGACAATTAAGACCACAAGAACTCAATTATCCGACGTACGACTTGAAGCTAGCCGCCGTGGTACACGCACTGAAAATTTGGAGACACCATTTATATGGTGTTAAATGTGCAATATTCACAGATCATAAGAGCTTGAAATACTTCTTTGAGCAAAAGGAGCTGAATATGAGGCAACGAAGATGGTTGGACTTAGTCAAGGATTACGACATGACAATCAACTACCATCCCAAAAAAGCTAACAGAGTTGCCGATGCCCTAAGCCGAGAAGGCTATGCGAGCGCAGCTTATTTGACTACGTCTGAGGACTTGATCAGAGAATTCAAAGGACTCAAACTTGAAATCATTATACCGAGTTCAAAGGGAGAAGGTGGAAGTCTAGCCGCCGTGGTAGCAATCCCCGAACTGAGACAACGGATCATTGACCTACAGAGGCAGAGCAAATCATTAGAAAAGATCCGAGTAAAAGTTCAACGAGGCCAAGAGGGAGACTTCACCGAGGCACCAGATAATGCCTTACTGTTCAAAGGGAGAATTTTCATACCCGAGGACAAGGGTCTAAGAAAAGAGATTATGAAGGAGGCGCATGACACTCCGTATACCGCTCACCCCGGATGAACTAAAATGTATCAAAATTTGAAGCAATCATTTTGGAGAGGTATGAAGAAGGATATATCCGAGTACGTGGAGAGTTGTTTGATTTGCCAACAAGTGAAAATGCTACATCAACTCATGTACGGTAAATTGCAACCGTTGGAAATACCCGAGTGGAAGTGGGAGCACATAGCCATGGACTTCGTGATTGGTCTACCAGCGACGCAGAAGAAAAATACGAGCATATGGGTAATTGTAGATCGACTAACAAAGAGCGCTCACTTCTTACCAGTTCAAGTAACCTATGGAGCTGAAAAGCTAGCACAAATCTTAGTGCGAGAAGTATTCCGACTACATGGATTACCAACCTCCATTACCTCCGATAGAGACGCTAAATTCATCTCCAGATTTTGGATGAGCTTACAAAGAGAACTGGGGACTCAACTGAACTTCAGCACTGCTTATCACCCTGAATTGGGAGCGAGTGCTACCATTATTTGAGTTTGCCTATAACAACAGTTACCAATCAACCATTAAGATGGCACCATTCGAAGCACTATACGGCAGAAAGTGCAAGTCACCTCTCTACTGGGATGAGGTAGGCGAGAGGAAGGCACTTGGCCCTCAAGCAGTAGAAGATATGATTAAATCAGTCCGTCAGATCAAACAAAGGATCAAGGAAGCGCAAGACCAACAAAAGTCGTATGCCGACACCCGCCGTAGTGATTTGAAATTCAAAATAGGGGATAATGTCTTCCTGAAGATATCACCCTCGAAAGGAGTGACTCGTTTTGGGATACACGGGAAATTGAAGCCAAGATATGTATGTCCGTTTGAGATTCTTGAAGAAGTGGGCCCGGTAGCTTACCGATTGGCCCCACCGCCAAACATGGGCGACATTCACAACGTATTTCACGTATCTCAACTCCACAAGTATGTCTACGACCCTAGACATATTATCCATCACCGTGAAGTGAATGTGCAACCGGACCTCCATTATCGTGAGATGCTTGTAGCAATCCTCAATAGAAAAACTCAAGAGCTCCGCACGAAGAGTATAACGATAGTGAAAGTACTGTGGAAACATCACGATGTTGAAGAAGCTATGTGGGAACTCGAAGAGAAGATGAAAGAAAAATACCCCGAGCTATTTCAGTAGACTTTCAATTTTCGAGAACGAAATTTTTTGTAAGGTGGGTAGGATGTAACGCCCCGTATTTTTCCAACCTTTTTATTTAATAAATTACGAAGCGAATGTCGCTACAACCATTATATTATTAGTATTATCAAGCGACTTCTCTACGACATCCGAATTATAGCCGAGAGGACGAATAGTGAAATTCGATAAGTAAATCACGGATGACGATCGGAATAATTTATTTGACCCGGTAATATTTATTATCGTTTTAGCGACGCGATTGGGCCGAATTAATTATTTAAGCCCAACTTTTTATTTAATTGGAGAATTGGGCTAAGAGGAATCTATTTATTTTAATGTGTTAGGCCAAATTAAATAGGATCCCACATGAGATTAAATGAAATAGCCCAACTAATTAATTTAGCAAGTCCTTGTAGATTTCAATATTTAAATTCGTACTTATCGAAATAATTATCGAGATGAGAATCTTAGTCCGGAAAATATTTATATTTACATCGGTGAATTATATTATATGGATATTATTTCCAAGGCGACTTCCAAAATTTAAATTCCATTAAATGGGATGCCCAAATATTTTTGACACACACATATATGTATACACGATATAATGATCGATTTTAGTCGCGAGCCGATGGGCATATGATCGAGTTTTTGGAATAATTAATTTCCAACTTACTAATTTTATTAGCCACATTACTTCTATTTTATGAAGAAGAATTTAATTAAATATGGGAAGACCCATATTATTATTTTATGTCCAAATATTCATACAACGTCCGATTGAGACGATTCGAAATGCCAAAGCAAGAGTTCGAAGGAAGAAAAATCATTGTATCATTTATTTAGTTATCGGATGCAAGATCATAGTGAAATAATTTAATTAGAGATTATGGGGTGTATTTATTTCAAGCATGTATGTGGAGGAATGAGGAATGATTAATCTAGCCTCTATTATGCTTTTTACCTACAAGGGCAATTGATCATAAAAGAGAATTTGAATCATGGCAAACATGGAAAGAAGACATGTGACCATAACGAAATCCCATCAATCCATGCAAGACTATTATCACACTCCACCCTTATTTCTCCCCATTATGATCAACGCACCCCTCCCCATTTAACCAAAATTCCTCTTATTTTTATTATACAAAAATTCATTCTCACTACATTCACTCATCTTCTCCATAACACCCTGCACTTTCTCTCTCTACTCCATTGAAACCAACATTGAAACAACCCCTTGAAGCTCCCATAACCTACACTTCCCCAACTCAATAAACCACCATTTTCACAAAAAGCTTACTCTCGCAAACTCCTCTACGCAATGACGTAAGAAGCCCTATGATCGGAGCACATCGATCTCAAGCACGAAGTGGATTCAAGCTTCAAGTAAGAGAAACGTGATCCCCATGAAGAGAGGAGCACGAATACGCAAAGATCTAAGCTAGACGACGTCGGGAACAAGTCGAAAACTCGAAAGAACTATTGCTGCGAATTTCTCCCTTCAAGTAGACAATTTCTACACTCCCTATGACTTCCTTGTTATGAATATGTGATTGCATGTAGGATCAAGAAGTCACATATTAAATTTTGAAGGGAATGGTTGAGATAATGCATAACTAGGTCTAAGCTTGATATATGTTGCATATTTATGAGTATGACACCTATATATATGATTGCATGCTTGATCAAGCTTAAGAATCATGACCTTTCATGCTAAGGGCTGATATTCGAATTTATATGGATCTGAAAATGATATATATGAAGCTTGGGGATGAGATAATGGCATGTATGTTGAGAAATCATGTGTTGATGAAATTTGGGAGTATGCCCTGTTTTGGACAGAGATTAAAATGAGCACATATGTTTCTGTGAATGTTGGATTGAGTTGATTTTCAAGCTGTATAAACTAGAAAGAGTTAGGAATCTGTAGAATCTGGAAATTCATGAATCTGATTTGAAAAACTCGAGTTTGAGCATTTTAATAATGTGTGGCAGTTTCTGGCAGTTTAAATTGCACGGCCTTAAAAACATATTTATGGAATTTGGATAAATCTGATTTTTATAATATGAACTCGAGACATGTTAATTAGTATTCTGTACGAAAATCAAGTCATGTCACTAAGTAGATTAATTATTAAAAATTCGTGAAGTTGGTTGCTGAAATCTGAAAATGCTGAAATCTAATTAGGAAATTGTTTATGTTAGGCTTCACTGTTTTTAAATGAAAATTTGTTTTAACGAACCGTCACTTCGAGCACGAGCACATTAAAATCTTGTTTTTATAAAATTAAAATCAGCTTCATTTGATGTTCAGATTTCACTAGCATTTTCTAAGGTCTAATTGCATAATTGGTTCTTTTAATAAATTAAAAATAATTGCTTTAGATTAGTCATAAGTTGATAACTTGATCACTATTTCCTTTCATTAATTAATATTGGCATAGTTTGAACTTGCTCACTAGTTAATAATCTTAACTAAGTTATTAACCCTTGTTTATCAAAATAGAGCTTAGAATTTCTTAACCTTATTCTTTAATAATTTCGAATTGCATAATTTGTAATTGAGTACTTAATTGAATCAATTTGATTAAAAAGAACTTGGATAAATAATTGAGATGAAGACATTGTAGTAATTTATTCGAACTTTAATTAGGTACCTCAAATGGCTTTGTCAAATGTTTTCTCCAAAAATGATTCTTTTGTTTTAAAAGCATGTTACACCGCAAAATTGTTTTGGCACCGTATGATTGTTACGATGGTATGAATTGGTGGATGAATGTTAATTATTTGGAGATGTGTTGGATCGGGGAAGTGGCTACCCCTGTGGTATTGTAAGCCTAATGCATCAGCCCGGATAGTAATAAGACTACCGGTTGGGTAAGGGTGATTAAACCTTACCGGGTATAAAGCGAGTGGCCACTCCTATCTTACCCCTTGTGATTATGTGGATCATGTTGAATATGAAATGTTGATATGTTGGGAAAACGATTATGTGGTGCCTAAATTGAGTGGGAGCTCCCAAGTGAGAAAAATGTTTTTTGCATATACATGATGATTTTGATAATACTTGTATTATGCATGAGTGTACTTAGCCCAATGTCCGTTTTCCCAGCATGTAGGTACCGATTGATGAAGGTGAAGGTGATGTTATGAGAAGGGGATCGAAGTAGGAAACCGAGATGGATTTATATTTGTATTAATTGTTCAGTTTGTACTACATTCGAAACCATGTTGCTTTTGATTATACTTTTGAATGGCATGTATTGCACCACTATGATTACTTGGATTCTTCATCTAAACTTCTTCAACCTCATTTTGAATTGAGCTTTCAAACACTTGAATGATTGATTTGTACTTCCTTTTTACCTTGATATGATCCGAACTCTTGAAGGCTTGATTGATTAAATGCTAGTTCATCACTCATTATTCCTATGGTTCATCCTTGCCTAAGCATGCTAATCGTTCTTGTTTTCCTAGCATGATTTAATTTGTTGATTATGGTATCAAAGCAACGAGCTATGTCTTCATACATAGTCTCATTAGTTCAAGTATTCTAAATTGAATTGTGTCCTTTTGTGTATCCTTCCAAGCATGTATTATTTTATTAACCCATCATGCTCGTATCGTTTATTTGATTCTATTATCTGCTGCGAAATATTTATGTGAACTTCATAATCGTTCCATTTGATTTTCGATTAGTCATTTACTTGCTTCCGCTTGAATAATCATTTGTTATAATATCCATTTCCCTTAGCATGCATTGTGTCGCACGTGAGACTGTCGCATAGGCCCGGTTTGGGGGCGCGACAGAGCATAGGATTTTGTTTGGCTCGATACCTTTACCTCTTAGATTCGAGGTTTTCATTTTAATGCATGCTGATTTGAATTCCATGATTTATTTGTTTCTAATCTTGATTGGAATATTTGTTTAGTATGAGCATGCATGCCTTCTTGAAACACTTGTTTGAACTCCTTGATATTCCCATAACTTCTTTATGCATGCCTTCTTGAAATAATTGTTTGAAGTCCTTGAGAAATTCCCCTAAATTCCTTATGCTCATCTTCTTGAAATAATTGTTTGGATTCCTTGTAGAATTTCCATGTTTTACCTATGCTCATCTAGCTTTCGACTTGATTTTTCTTTGGATCTCTTGCGAAACTTCCATGATTCCTCTATGCTTATATATCTATTGACTTTGTTTGCTTTGAATCTATCGCTTATCTTGATTTCCTTTGAATCCATGCTTCGATTTAAAGAGATAGCAAATTTGAGTCTAATTCTTTCTTATGCAAAACTTGAAATCTATATTCTTTCAACATTCTTGAAAACATGCCATCAATTGCATTCTTTGGATTATGTGAGAATTTGGAACCACTTTGTGTTCTTGGTTGGTTCGAAAGTTGTGACCGTTGTTAAAGCTCGATCCCTCTCCATAACGCGCCACACCGTCATCAAACATCGAGGTACGCTTTTACGAGCTTAAATTTTTTTTTAGAAATTTTTAGAAAAAAAAAACTTTTGTGCATAAAGGTTGGATAGAAGCTTGGGATTGTTTTGAAGAAGCATGGTTTATGATTTCAAATATCACTTGGGAGCCTATTTTTGAAAATCAAAAGATTTTATGAAAGCATGAGTTTTAAGAGTTGATGAGTTAAAATTATATATTGATTGTGAATTATGAAGCATGAATTTGGAAAGCATGATTAGCTATAAAACATGTGAATTCCTTGACTGATATGATATACGTGGTAAATTGTTCTAGAATGACTATATGGTAGTTGAAATTTTATGGTTAGATTGATTTTGAGAATAAATAGAATTATTGTCATGCATTGTTGGATTTTCTGTTTTTAGATTTTTATTAGGCTATTATATATTATGTAATGCGAAAGAATTTCGCGTTTGCATCGTCCGGATAACCTTAATGTATACATTAATCGTGATGGAAATCATCACAACCGACCTCATTCTCGCAGCCATGTTTAGGAACATGTTAGGACGATAAATTCACGAAGAAACGTGCCGAAGGGCAATGCTCGATCTCTACTTCAATAGGAATTATGCCAACGAACCGAACGTGCTCTCACTAGTCAACCAATTTCGCAACGATTGGGTTTCTGTGGAGGAATACGGGATCAACGATGCCCAAGCAATCGTAAGGCTCATGGAGATCTTACCCATTAATTGGCGACCATGGGTTTGGGAGCATGCGAACGACTTCCTACGAGCACTTGTGGAGCAAAACCTTGTATTTGCTGATGTAGATGGATTCATGGAGCAACTTTAGACCCAAGACGACGAGGTGGACGAACCACCAATTGGACTGTCACGCCCCCATTTGCTTTCCCAGACTTGGGGACGCGACGGTTGGAATAATCAAAGGAATGAAATGGACACCAATCATAATTGTCCAAAATCTCAAAATAATCATACAAAACTAAGTACGAGAATGGAGTGTTACAAACAGAGAATTTCGTAGGCTTAACATGAGAGTACGGTTTATCAAATCACAAGCAACATATAGAAATCGGGAAAGAGGGAGGTGTCAGAGGTTCAATGCAGCGGAATAAATTGCGTAGCGGAGATATGCATATGAAGATGCCTATCTCAGGAATAAAAAAAATCAAATTTCTTTCATTCACTAGTGGAACCCAAGGTTACCACTAATTTTACCTGCTCACACACCTCCACGTTCCCCCTCCTTGCTCAAACTGCACATTTTAGAAATAATATACGGGCTGAGTACTACGTACCCAATGGACACATTGCCAAATACATGTATACCTTTAAAATTGTCATATCAACATCCAACGATAACACATGGGTTTTACTTTTAAAAATATCTCCATGTTTATCAAAATTATTTTATTTAACAATACCAAGCGCTTGGTTTTATTTACACATACACTATCTGTTTTAATGGGTGTGACATGGAAGCAGGCCTACTTCCATAGTCACGGTGACCAGCCTATGTGATGGAACCTTTCTTCCATCAGGTCTGACACCAAAGTGCACTAATCTTGGCTCAGTGAGACACGAGATCCGATCGTTTATAATTACCTTGGCATTTAAAATGCCCAAGGCTCTGGCCGTATTCCCCGGCTCAGATTTCACATATACTCTCTAGCCGACTTCACAGCTTAGAGGACAGATAGGTAATGCAAAACAAAAAGTTTCACAGATATGACAATTCAATTAAAAACAAAACATGTTTCACATAATTTTGCAAATAGGACTCATGGTCCGAAATCAAATTTTAGTTTAATAGGAAAGCCCACCTCACGCGGTAACTTCTCTTGCTTAACGGCTTCAACGTTGCTCCTCAGTGTTCCCTTTGTTTACGTAATTTACAATGTTAGACTCGCGTTAATTTATATTTTAAATCTAATAATTAATAATAAAAAGTCATGAATGAGTTCTATCATGCTCATTATGCATTACTAATCAGTGTTATGCATTTGTGATATTTATCTGAGGTTCGAAATTAAGTGAAAAGAGCATCTAAATTTTCAGGTCTTCATTCAGGCATTTTGACAAACACTTGGTGTGCACAGTTTCTTATTTCCTTATTCAGGTGCAGCACTTTGCACACGACTTACTGAGCATCAACAATGATCCACAAGCTTACAAATGCATACAGACCTATAACAAAGTACACTCTACGCAACCGTACCCTTGAATCATATGAAAGATTCATGCAACATTGATAAATTTGGCCACAAAGGTAGGGCTTTCAATTGGCTTCCAGACTTGGAAAATTTTTCAGCATTTTCAGCATGAGGGGTGCATGTTCTAGCCTATAGTTCTAGATGTTTCACACATATATGGTCTGAGAAATATATTCGCACACCTTGCCTGTACTTCATACTTTATAATCAATACATAAAAGAGCAATATACACTTATACACGACCCATAATTCATGCCCCAAAATGACTGTGTCACAATTATTAAATCGTAAGCATGCTTCTTCCTGTGGTTGCTACAGCTACCGGAGATGGGAGGGATGTACCTCACGAGTTCACAGCGGCGTGGGGAAGATGGGAGGTGGTGTTCCAGTCATCGGCGCTGAACACAGGGGAGGGTTGCCGGTCGTTGTCTGGACGGAAAGAAATGAGGCAGATAGGAGCTGCGGTCCGTTTCCATCGAATGAGGGAGAGAGCAGGGGCTGGTCTACTTACTCCCAGTCAAGTTCCAATCACCGGCGTGCATTCAGAGGGAGGAATGAGTGGTGTTTGGTGCAACTGAAACGTGGGGAAGAGGTGGTGGCGTTGCCGGCCGCTGCGGGAAGACGAAAATGGGTTGCTGTTGTTTCATGTCTCCAGCAGGGAGGAGAAGAGGGTGGGGCTGCTCTGCACAGATCTGGGAGACGTCGCCGGAGGGTGGGGAAGAAGAGGAGATGGTTGCCGGCGTGCTGGAATAATAGAGGAAGGAGCTGGGCGTTTTGGTTGTGTTGCAGCGTGGAGGCAGCTTTCGATGCTGCTGCTGGTTCTCCAGTGACACAGGAGTGGCGGTGGTCACCGGTGGCAGTGGAGAGAGGCGATGGAGGTGCTGGTGGTGGTGGTGGTTGGTTTGTCGAGAGAGAGTTGGAAGTGTGGAGTGAAGGAAGTGACACGCACACACACATATAAACACATATTTACCGACATTCCTTTTATCTCTCTTTTTTTTATATTTATTTTTTTTATTTATTCCTTATATTTATTAATATAATATATATATATATATATATATATATAATTAAATCCCTTCAATATTTCAAATTTCTCCTTTTTAAAAAATATAAATATCAAATTCAATTCCGTGAGGATAATAAAATTTCGCGCTCCCAATATTAATAAAATATTTATACTTTCTCGGATCGATGATTCGTTTGTTGAGTGTCTTGAACAAATATCTCGGTATTCATGTGAGACTCTCGCACCCTGAATCAATCGCTAAATAAATTTTGATGCTTGATCATCTGAATGAATCTTACGTCATTAAATTCGTAAATTTAGTTATCCTATAATAATGATTCGATTATTAACTTATGCGATCGAAAAACAAATTACACGATGATAAATATTCCCTTAGAAAAAAAAAATCTAAGAATTATGCGGGGTGTTACATGGACCCTATGGCCCGGGACCTAGAATGCCACCCGGATATGAAGAAAGCATAGTCAAATACGTCATGGATGGAGTCCAAGAAAGGGGAGTCCCAAGAGTCTACAAGGTAAACATCTGAGATATGGACCAAATGGAAGATCCATACTAACCACCGGCACAAGACGAAGCGATGGAAGCCAATGACGAAGATGAGGAAGACCCGGAAGAAGACCCCAAAGAAGAAGACCCGGAAGAGGACCCGGAGGAAGAAGAAGGCGAAGAAGACGAGCAAGGACAACTAGGACTCGAGGATGACCCCATGATGTGGGATGAGATAGGAAACTTAAACGAATAGGAGGAGAACAACGAGGCCTTACTAGCCATGAACGATGCACCATCGAGAAACATTGAAGGAAACTTGAATGGAGGGCTAGCCGAACCCGAGCTAGGAGTGGTAGGTCATGAGGCTCACGATTACGAGGATTGGAATTTCATTGACGAAGTGCAATATCAATTTGCTCAAGACGCCGCAACTCATTACCGGCATGGGATGATAACGATGAAGTATTCCATCCGTGAAGAAAAGAAGCGATTCACCTTTTGACTTAGGATTAGCGTAGCAATCCTAACTTACTATTATTCCATGTTTTGGGAAGTATTAAAATGTAATCATGAATGATTAAACATTGTCGATCGGTTCCAAAGGGAATCCAATTTTTGTCGTGAACTAATGGGAACAATCAAAATTTTAATTGACGTTTGAGCTCCGAATTACCCATGTACTCATGGTGTGATTGAATAAAATCTTTGGAGGAAAACAATTGAATAAATCTTCTCGAATGAATGAGTTATATAGAGGGTTACATTATAATAGTTGAAGTTCGAATATATATATGTACAACAGTTGTGCAAAAAACTTAATAAGTGAAGAAACGAATATGAGCAACTTCTAGTATTAATCAAACGCATTTATAAAACCACAAATTAACCGTGAGACGAAGTAAGAGAAAGTCGATACATGAAAATGCCAAGGATTTGCTGAATTAGGAGGCCACGGGATGCGGGAGACACAACAAACCGAGCCATCGCCGTGTGCAATGACAGAGGCTCGGAAATAAGGCAAATCACCGCGGTCAGGCTGCGGGTAAAGCCGCCGACCGCGCCTCGCTAGCCTCTTCCCAGCCAAAAAATGCGGTCATGCACCGCGGGCGACGAAAGGCTTAAAAATTTTGCACTTCGGGCAACGACAGAGACCTAAAAACAAGGCCAAACGACGCGGTCCCCCACCGTGGGCAACAATAGAGGCCAAGAAACACAGCCAAATGCCGCGGTCCCCCACCGCAGGCAACGACAGACACCTAAAAACAAGGCAAAATGTCGCAGGCTCACCATTGGCGGGACCACAGGCCGCGGCACGGCCTAAAAATAAATCGAAAGATAAAAATGGTTTTTGTAAACATGCACTACGAGACTCAACAATGAACAACAACTAATTATATGATATTTTGCAATTAATAGTATGGGGAAAACCCCCGAATCAAGTCTAGAGGGTCGAACTAAGCATCAAGTCATAATTCCGAAGAAACGACAATAAAAAAAAGACAGCGAGCTTGGAGGCGTACGAATTTTGTTTATTGTATTAGCTAATCTCATCTTACCTTATCAGGTGATTTATCAGACCGTGAAATGAGAAATGAATGATATCCGTGCATGCATAATGTTGTGAATTTTTGGAATTGGAATGAATAGCGAGTTATGCTTTAGCACGATAATACTGCATGATTGATTGTAACTATGATTAATGATCGAGAAATACTTAGGTGACCGTATCAGAATGTTTATTTCCGCAAGCTAATTTTTTATTCAACTATGCTTAACATCTACTTTGCCCATTTAATAGAATGCCGCCAAGAGGCCAACCCCGTATGAGAAATCTTCATGAAATCCATGAGGAAGAAGATGAGGAAAGCGAGGAGCAGGGGGAAAGAGAACAAGAGGCACAACCTCCTCCACCTCGAAAGATCGGGGAAATATTTTCTAAAATAAACTGCCAACTTATGACGGTACTGGAAGCCCCGAAAGAGCTGCCATCTGGGTACGGGGCATGGAACAAATCTTTCGATACCTCAAATGCACTGAAGAGGAGAAAATGATCTGTCTGCCTTACCAACTACAAGGCGAAGCGGATTATTGGTGGGAGAGCCACTTGGGCACCCTCACTGAGGAGGAGGCTGCTACTGTTACTTTGGAAGGATTTAAGACCAAATTATATGAAAGGTATTTCCCAGAAACGTACCGACTGAGCAAGGAAGAAGAATTTATGAATCTGAAACAAGGAAGAGACACTGTGCAAGAGTATGACCGTAAGTTCTGCGCATTGTCGCGCTATGCACCAGAACACATTGATATTGACACTAAGAAATTAAAAAAGTTCCGATTCGGACTAAGAAAGGAAATTCAGACTGCACTAGCTTGCTTGGAGGGACTGACATACAAGTCCGCACTGAGGAGAGCAATGGCAGTAGAGGCAACCTTGCCTAAAAACACAGCGGTGCAAGCATCTTCCAGTCAACCACCTCGACAGGATAACAAGAGGAGGTTTAAAAGAATCCGAACAAAATCTGGAGTTTTCTAGGCTTGGAAGGCTACTAAAGATGTTTCATAGAAAGATTCTCGAAGATAGCGAGGCCAATGACGTAGCTACTAAGGAAAGGTGCAAAGTATGAATGGTCGGAAGCTTGTGAGAAAAGTTTCCAAAAGTTGAAGGAGCTACTGACCACTGCACCCATACTAGCTGTACCTGAAGATGGAAAAGACTTCGAGGTCTACATCGATGCGTCAAAGAGTGGATTTGGGTGTGTATTAATGCAAGGTGGGAAGGTGATAGCATATGCTTCCCGACAATTAAGACCACACGAGCTCAATTATCCGACGCACGACTTGGAGCTAGCCGTCGTGGTACACACACTAAAAATTTGGAGACACCATTTATATGGTGTTAAATGTGCAACATTCACAGATCATAAGAGCTTGAAATACTTCTTTGAGCAAAAGGAGCTGAATATGAGGTAACGGAGATGGTTGGAGTTAGTCTAGGATTACAACGTGACAATCAACTACCATCCCGGAAAAGCTAACAGAGTTGCTAATGCCCTAAGCCGAAAAGGCTATGCAAGCGTAGCTTATTTGACTGCATCTGAGGACTTGATCAGAGAATTCGAAGGACTCAGACTTGAAATCATTATACCGAGTTCAAAGGGAGAAGGTGGAAGTCTAGCCGCAGTGGTAGCAATCCCCGAACTGAGACAACGGATCATTGACCTACAGAGGCAGAGCAAATCGTTAGAAAAGATCCGAGTAAAAGTTCAACGAGGCCAAGAGGGAGACTTCACCGAGGCACCAGATAACGCCTTACTGTTCAAAGGGAGAATTTGCATACCCAAGGACGAGGGTCTAAGAAAAGAGATTATGAAGGAGGCGCATGACACTCTGTATACCGCTCACCTTAGAGGAACTAAAATGTATCAAGATTTGAAGAAATCGTTTTGGTGGAAAGGTATGAAGAAGGATATATCCGAGTACGTGGAGAGTTGTCTGATTTGCCAACAAGTGAAAATGCTACATCAACGCCCGTACGGTAAATTGCAACCGTTGGAAATACCCAAGTGGAAGTGGGAGCACATAGCCATGGACTTCGTGATTGGTCTACCAGCAACACAGAAAAAAAATACGAGCATATGGGTAATTGTAGATCGACTAACAAAGAGCGCTCACTTCTTACCAATTCAAGTAACCTATGGAGCTGAAAAGCTAGCACAAATCTACGTGCCAGAAGTAATCCGACTACATGGATTACCAACCTCCATTACCTCCGATAGAGACGCTAAATTCACTTCCAGATTTTGGATGAGCTTACAAAGAGAACTAGGGACTCAACTGAACTTCAGCACTGCTTATCACCCTCAATCAGATGGGCAATCCAAAAGGACGATTCAAGTCCTAGAGGAGATGTTGAGATCAGTCGTGCTCGATCAAGGAGGAAATTGGGAGCGAGTGCTACCATTAATTGAGTTTGCCTATAACAACAGTTACCAATCAACCATTAGGATGGCACCATTCGAAGCACTATACGGCAGAAAGTGCAAGTCACCTCTCTACTGGGATGAGGTAGGCAAGAGGAAGGCACTTGGCCTTCAAGCAGTAGAAGATATGATTAAATCGGTCCGTCAGATCAAACAAAGGATCAAGGAAGCACAAGACCGACAAAAGTCGTATGCCGACACCCGCCGCAGTGATTTGAAATTCAAAATAGGGGATAAAGTTTTCCTGAAGATATCACCCTCGAAAGGAGTTACTCGTATTGGGATACACGGGAAATTGAAGCCAAGATATGTAGGTCCATTAGAGATTCTTGAAGAAGTGGGCCTGGTAGCTTACCGATTGGCCCTACCGCCAAACATGGGCGACATTCACAACGTATTTCACGTATCTCAACTCCGCAAGTATGTCTAGGACCCTAGACATATTATCCATCACCGTGAAGTGAATGTGCAACCGGACCTCCATTACCGTGAGATGCCTGTAGCAATCCTCGATAGAAAAACTCAAGAGCTCCGCACGAAGACTATACCGATAGTGAAAGTACTGTGGAAACGTCACGATGTTGAAGAAGCTACGTGGTAACTCGAAGAGAAGATGAAAGAAATATACCCCGAGCTATTTCAGTAGACTTTCAATTTTCGAGGATGAAAATTTTTGTAAGGTGGGTAGGATGTAACGCCCCGTATTTTTCCAACTTTTTTATTTAATAAATTACGAAGCGAATGTCGCTACAACCATTATATTATTAGTATTATCAAGCTACTTCTCTATGACATCCGAATTATAGCCGCGAGGACGAATAGTGAAATTTGATAAGTAAATCACGGATGACGATCAAAATAATTTATTCCTGAAAATGTGGTAATGAAGTTTAAGAAAATAATTGGATGCAATTTAGAAGTACTTTACGACCTTGAACCTAAAAGACTCCTATTTATACATTCTAGATAATGTCATTTTCAAAACAATGCCGAATGAAATATACATGGAATTAAGACATGAAATTTTACATGAAGAAACTATATTTTTGAATGAGTATGCTTCAATTGACCGTTTATAAAAATCATTTTTCGTTTGGGAGATATGGGCTGGGGGAGATCAGATTTCCTGAACGTTTTTACTACGGTCTGAAAACAAGGTGCAACTTTAAAAATTGATTGTTACTAAAATACACATATTAATGACTAAGAAATTAATATGCAAACTTTATGATGTGTCTAAGACCTATAAATAAATTTTGAGAATTTTATGAAATGTCTAAGTGCAGTTTTCGAAATCATTTTCAAAATGCGACACAGAATGACACACAGTTTTGCAGGGTGCATAACTTTCGAACCGCATAACATTTTTACATGAAACCAAAGCCAAAATCTTCCTAACTCATTCAAGTATAATATATTTAAATTTAAAAGTTATTGAAAATCATTTAGCAGACCTAACACACAAAGGAAAACAGGGGGGCTGTTCTGCAAATCTTACTAACTAGCAGATTTTACCAAAACCAAAGCATGTCTTCCCTTATTTTCCATTTATTCCTCGGTTCATATACAGGGATGAAACTTGGCATGCATAATAAACACAATGTCTAGGATTTATCATGAACTTAGGAATTATTTTTAACAAGTATATCTATTTTTAAAACATGCATGAATCAGTTCGGTCACAGCTCTGCCACATCGACTTCTAAAAATCATATCTCTCAATGTACTCAACCTTTTTGAATGAAACCACTTGGAGAATGTCCCTAACTCTTCAAGGTACGACATATAAAACTATCAGACTAAATTGAGCTTCATAAGTAGATGAAATGCATGCTGGAAACTCGGATCTGAAATCTGCCATTTCTGAAATTAAAGACTTAACATGCTAACTTGGTCACTAAGTTTTTAACACGATTTCCTTGGCAACAACATGACATGCACGAATTTTCAGAGGTAAATCACACTCACAAATATAATATGAACATGGGTAATCATTTATCTTATAGATTCATGGTGAACTTATCACCCCAACAAACCAAATTCTTAAGGGAAAAACAGCAACACATCAACACATGCAACTCATTCAATCCCTACTCAAATTCTTCCAAATTCAAAACCTAGGTCCCCGATCATACATGCAATCACACAAACATCTTAAGAACACTAAATGGAAGATAGGAAAGGGGTTACTTGAAGAGGAAAATTTCAGATTTTTGCAAGGGTTGGGAATCGACTTTGCAGTCCTCGCCTAGCTCGATTCTTCGTATATTAGAGCTCCTCTCCTTGCGTAGCTTCCAAATCTTTAAACTCCAGTCCAATTTGAGGTGGGGGTCGATTCCAATGTGTCTCGGATGAGAGGACTTTTGGTACCAATAGAAAGAGGAAGGTGAGGGGATTCCGAATATGAGGTTTTTGAAGTGGTTCGAGCGCTTGGTGAGGGGAAGAGGAAGAGAGAAGGGGCTGTATTGTGAGGCTCTTCAATGGTGTTCATATTTGCAGAGAAAAATCGTGAGGGAGGGAGAGAGAGTGTCGACAATAGAGAGAGAGGGAGAGGAATTACAACGAGGGGAAAATTTTATGGTAATTAGAAATAAGGTTTTTCCTCTTTTTAATTTATTAATTTGGTAATTACTAACTTATCCTTACTTAAGATTTTAAACAAGCTTTTCTTGAATACTAGGATGGTAATTTCCTATTTTTCCTTTTATTTACTTAAAGACATTAATCCATTTATTTCCTACCTTGGGTTATAATCCCAATTTAATCAAATCCTTCCATTCCACAATAATCAATTCAATTTATAACAATTTACGGCCAAATAAATTAAGATGTCCAAAATTAAATAAACATCGGAGCCAAGAAATTCATTCCGGTATCTTCCATCGGAATTAACTCATCAACGATTGGTTGCAACATCTCCACAATATAGATATATATATTTTCATAATTCTTCCCAAATAATTAATTACCCAAATTTGTGAATTTGAATCACAATATACTATTTAATTAACTAAGCGATCGAAAATAGTGAGAAGACTATTTAATTCTCTTCTCAATAATTTATTTGTAATCGCATGCGATTTAATTAATAACTGCGAGAGAAATTAAAAAGGGTCGGATTTTCGCGGGCGTTACATTTATCATTTGGTATCGAGGCTCAAGGGGCTATGTCTTCATACATAGTTCCCATATGTTGTTCGTGTTTATTAATTGTTCCAAGTCGCACTTGGCGTAAGATCCACGTGGTGGTCATTCCTTGAATTCATTTGTCGTTATCCATTATCCACGCTTGCTTGTGAATACTCTATTTGCTTCCGCTATGCTTATTTTCCTTGATTAACATTTGGATTTAAACTCTTGCCTTTTGAAAATATAATTAAGTCCTTGGGAAATTTTTACTTGCTTTCATTACACTTAAATTCTTGAGTATCAATTGAGATTCAAACTCCTATCTTTTGAAATTAAAGCAAGACCATTTTTAAATTCTTTATTTGCTTCCGCTACTCTTTAATAAATGTCAAAAGTTATTTTAAACCACAAAAACCCTTAGCGTGCATTGTTCGCACGTGGGTCTGTCGCATAGGCCCAGTTTGGGGGCACGACAGAAGGTGGTATCAGAGCACTAGGTTTTATTGAGCTCGATACCGGAACCTCATTATAATCGAGGTCTCCAAATTATTTGCATGCTTACTTACTATTCCATGTTTCTTTGACTTTGCTTCTTACTTGGAATAATTGATTGAACTAAGCATGCATCGTTGTGATTTTTGCCTTTGTTACCTTCTTGATTGTCAAATATTATCATATCTTTGACTATGTGTGATTACACTTTGTTTTCATTCGCTTCCTTGATATTAATTCGTTTCCTTTGAATCAATCATGGTTATTTCTTACTTATCCTCCTTGTTCCCTTGAATATGAACATTTTTGTTCTTGTTCCTTTTTCCAAGCATGCTTGATTGTATTTTGTGATCGTTTCTTCACTTGACTTCTTCGAATTGAGCATGCCTAGTTATACTCTATCCCCAATCATTCCTTAGGATGTTAATATGCCTTCTTTGTTCAAGCATACTTAATAGTGTTAATCCTTGGTTATTCATTTGATTGTTTCCTTGTTTTTCCAAGAAAGCATGCTATTTGTTCTAACCTTCTCGTTGAAATCCTTCATAATGCTTCGATTATTTCATCTATTTCCTCTAATTCAAAAGAAGCATATCATTTTAGTAAATCATTGGCATGTCCTTTCCTAATCAAGTATGTGTAGTTGCACTTCCTTGTTCCCTCTTTGATTGTTGAATCATATTCATGTATCAAGCATCTAAGTTGAATTTGCTTTCATTTGCTTTGTTTGGAATTAAGTATGCACCCTTGTACCTCCTTGTTGACTTCCTTATTGTCGAGTGTATCATCTCTTTAAGCATGCGAGATTGTATCCTATTCTCATTCGTTATCTAAATTGTTGATTGTTCCCTTCGAATCAAGCATGCCTACTTGAACCTTGTTTCATTGGTTTCCTTTGAGATTTTCTTTGATTTCCTTTGTTCTAGCATGCATAATTGTAACATGTCCTTAATAGCCTCGTTGGTTGCCAATTCGTTTCCCTTTCAACAAACATGCTTAAATTGTCCTTGACTTTTGTAAATTTTTGATTTGTTTCTTTCCATCGAGCATGCGATTAGTTCCAACATTGTTGTTCGAAAATCCTTCATGATGCTTCTATTATTTTGTTCCTTCCTTGTGACTTGAAAGAAACATGTTGTTCTTTAGCGAATTGTGGCATGTCTTATTCTAATCAAGCATGTTTACTTATCTTATTTTCCTTCCTTATCTTCTTTTGCACCAACATGTTATTCCTTGTAGCAACATGCCCTAAAGGAATTATGTCTTTATAAAATTCTTTGATTCTTGGAAATCATCTTTCTTCAAGCATGCTAATTGGCCTCATATTTTATTTTATTCGATTGTGAAGTATGTGTTTGTTGGTCAAATATGCGCATCTATGCTATATTCCTAAATGTTCCTTTGATGATAAACTTGCCAATTCCTTTCATTCATGCCATCTTCCTTCATTTATACCATCTCAAAAACTCTATTGAAATTCTATATGATCATGCCTTATTCTCTTGAAATGTGGAATTCACTAAAAACTCTATGTCAATTTTGAACCCATGTGCACTTGATATTTAAATTCCCTTCTCAATTGAGTCCACATTTGTTGGTCCTTGAGTCGTATTAAGTAAGATGAAAATAATTAAGAGTTCGACACTTTCCAAAATGCCCCACACTTTGTTGGTCCTTGAGTCGTATTAACTAAGATGAAAATAATTAAGAGTTCGACACTTTCCACAATGCCCCACACCATCACCGCAATCAAGGTACACCACTTTTACTTGACTTGAATGGATACATGTTATAACTTTGACTTGAACGATTATATATCGAAGCATGAGTTGAGATATGCTACCATGAGCTGAAAATTTTGGAAATTTAAGAAGGCATGTATCGAAAATGTTGATGAGAAAGGAGAATGAAAATATGCTTCTATATCTAAGTCATTTGACTACTTGAACAAGCATGTGAATAATGTGGCGTAAACTTGTGATTATCATTTATGATATGTTTAATCTAGAAAAAAACATGAGTACTTGGCATGTTAAGATTACATGAGTTATGTGAATATAAGCATGTTAGATGTTTAAGTGAATAAGTGAAATGCATGAGAATTTGATTATGTATGAGTTATTAAATGAGCGTAATGTAGATGTATAAAGAGTAAATAGGAAGATATTAGTCCTAGGATTGTTTTAGGATTAGGTTTATATTATATGATAATAAAGTATTATCTCGAAAGAATTCCGTGATGGATCAAAGGATAACCTCGTATGTATGTATAAACAAGTAATGGGAACCATTACACCTCGATGTGAAACAACAACCGTCCTAAGTGCTATCTTATTGTACTATTACCTTTGTTATTATTATATTTCATCAACTAAATCGATGGAGCCTCAAATCATGGGATGTTTAGAAAAGTTTTGGGAAAACGAATTCGCGAAGAAACCTATAGAAGGATCGTGTTAGGTAACTACTTCAACGCAAACTATGCTAGGTTGCCAACCGTAGGAGCCATAGTATACCAATAATGCAACGATTGGATAACCGTGGAGACTTATGGGATCGATGATGCACAAGCCATCTTGAGATTGATGGAAGTACTACCACACAATTGACGTGCATGGGCTTGAGAGCAAGTTTCCATGTATTTGAAGGCTTACCTTGAACAAAAAACATGGTATATGCCGATGCCAATGGATTCATGGAGCATACTTGGAATCAAGATGACGAATACGGGATGCCACCATTAGGGGCAATATGGAGAAGGGCACGTGATTTCTTTGACATACGATTAGCATAGCAATCCTAACTTAGCACTAATCTTTGATGAACCTTGTTAATGTATTTAAATTAGAATTTCAAGTTTGGAAGCTCTACCCAAGCTTCAAACCTATACTATCGAACATTTTGGTATGATTGGGAACCTTTTTGTAACCATCTAGTTGTGACAAATTAGTATTTGAAGTTAGTGGAATTGCATAGATTGAATTTGGATTAGAAATTTGGACTAAATATGAAAATGGCCAAAGCTGCAGTCGTGCTGCGGGCAAGAGCCGCATGCGGCGACAGAGAGAAAATTTCATGGCTAAATGCCGTGTTCAGGCCGCGGTCGGCACCGCGGGCGGCGACAGAGAGCCAAAAACAAGGCTAAATGTCGCGGTCGCCCACCGCAGACAGCGACAGAGAGTCAAAAACAAGGTTAAATGCCGCGGGCTGGGCCGCGAGTTCACTAGCAGGCCACGGTTCGGCCAGAATGAAGCGGGGCGAGCCTAATTGTTTGAAATATGAATTAACGGACTTAATACTCGACACCCAAGGTCTTGAACAAGCGATAAGTGATGTAGTTCATGGCGAATTAAAGTGAAATAATTTCAAGATGGGGTGATCTATATATATATTTAATTCTTCCCAATTTAAATGCAAACGTGTACGCGAGGCTACAAATATACAAGTATGCGGAATGGGATCAAGAGCACGAAGTAATCCACCCTTGAGAAGGGAAGGGTAACATCTTTTGATGAAGGATTAACTTAGAAATCCTAACCTAGTGCTAACCATCCTTTCGTCGAGCAAAATTGTTGTAGCCATGGATTGCTATCCATGCCTGAGTCTCGTGCTTAAGTAACAATTAAATGTTTTAGCACCCGAAACTCCTTATGCATTTTCCTAACAGTGGTAATTAAGCTTTAAAGTCAATGGAAATACATGTTTCAGATTCAGAGTTGAAAATTTGGCTAAGTATAGACATAGCTAAAAATGTTTGCGCTCTATTTTGGTCGATGCAAAAAAGGGGGGTTAACGACCGACGTGCGCGTGTCGATTGACACAAGAAGATGTCGACCGACAAAAAACCAACATTCGGGGCAAATGATGAGGTCTTCGTTTTGAACGATACAACAAAGATGTAGACCAATGCGAGTTGTGTCGATTGATGTATGAGGCATCGATCGACGCGTAATGAAAACCCAAGCTCAAATTTGTGACATGACCATTTTGATCGACGCACAATATAAATTGACTGACGCGTGGATATTGAACAATAAAGATGACATCGCTCGACGCCACTTATTTCGATCTACGCAAAATTCATTTTCGAGGTGAGATTTATTTACGGCTAATAATAGCCACCTTGTAAAACTTTTGAACGAGTTAGTGTGACCCTTATTTAGACCAGCACGAGAAATCCCAATCAATAAATGTACTCCAATCGATGAATGAGGACATCGTTTGACATAATCAATTCGATTGATTTCCCATATTTGAACGACATAGAATGAAGACTCGAGGAAGGAAGTCGTAAAGTGCCTAGATTGACTGACATAATCCACTCCGGCCAAAACAAAGTATTCTAACCAAGACACGGCGTAGTAATTGACATGACATGCCAATGCAAGGATTAAAATTCGTGAACCCTCTACTTACTCGACGCGTTATACCTCATTGAAAATGACTAGATCGATCAATGCATAGTACGTTAATCAGCAAAGAAAATTAAGCAATATCAAAAGGTCGTAACTTCGCTTCAACCAATGAGCGTGAGTTGAATGATGTGTATATCATGACAAGGTTAGGAAATTTGTCACCTTAGAACCACAGAGACGATGTAGCAAATCCTAGTTGATTATTTTGGAAGCTCTCCGACTCGTGCAACCTTCTCGTACAAAATACGTTCAACATACTACAATAACAACATATGAGATGTAAACAAGTGTAATCCGCCTACGATGAACATTAGGTGCTATGAATAAGATATTGTATAGAAGCAGATACGAGTGATTGATTGTGTGACCGAGAGTCATATTGTACAGACTTATACGATGAAATATCATTGGTAAATTTTGCTGGAATTTGCACTGCTAAAAGCAGATTGCAATGTAAACTTGAATTGATTCAATGTATGAAATTATTGGGGAAAAAGTACAGGTGCACTGTGATCAATCGAGCTATTGTATATAAATGAGAACTAATCATTAGATAGTGTTCAAATAGAACAAGGAAATATTATAAATTTTAATGCGAGGAAAAATAACGTGAATTATTTAGCTCGATTAGAACGCATATGTATGAGCCGTATTAAAGCGAATCTCAAGTAAGCAAATTAACCTCGATGCCATGAACCGAAGGAGTTTCGATCGCCTGAATATAAGAAATACGACCGCTCTAACATGTCTAGGTGAACGAAGTATACAAGATCGAATAAGAAAAAAAAAGATATCAAATATTAAAGCAACGTCGCATATGAATACGAGTCCTTGAGCAATCACCAACCATAGCCACGATGCGAACAATGAAAGAAAGATCAAACAAAAATCAACGCCATGAATCCAAGCCGGACCATCGATCACATAAAAGATTATGACGAGGAGAAATCGTACGGGAAAGGAATGCAAGACTAGGGCCACTACCTGCTATCACTGCGGAAAGATATCACTGATACGATAACCGAGTTAACTGTACCCGCAATCTCCAGAATCAACTAAGGAATCGGACTGGGAATAGATAAAATAGGCCACCTCCGCCAAGGAGAGACGCACCGCAGAATCAAACTGAGAACCCTACACCTCGACCAAACAATCAAGGAAGAGCGTTTTGCTCAACGCAAGGAACCGAGAAAGAGAACATGAAAAACCTCACATGTATGTATACGATCGTGAACATACATGTCATCATACTACTCGGTACTTAAACCTCGCACTCATTCATCTCTTAAGCACGCGTATAAATAGGGTTCATTATTTTTGTTTTCCTTGTGTGTGAAAAACTTTCCGAAAATAAATCACAAGAAATAAAAACTTTTCTCCAAAATCTCCAATGTCGAACCCTCCCTTCCAAGTTTTACTTCGTCTTCACCAAAACCCTCCCCCAGATGCGGGAAGATGGTGTTAGAATCCAAACCTCCAGATATAAACTCACCACCCTTTTTAGGTGCGGTCAAAGAGGGGCAAAAGAAGTATGGAAGGTGCAAAAGACAACAGAAGCCTAATTAGAGCAGCTGCTCATTGTGCCCAAAGACGCGAGAATCACATGTAGAAGTCTATTGTGAAATCTCAAGTTAGCACAGGCTTGCTCTAGCTGGTGAGAAACTCTTCGCTGCATGATGCGCACAAACTGTTAAATCAGTTCATGCAGTCGAAAGAGGATATAAGCTTGGGGGATACAAGACATCATAAAGTATGTTCTTGTCACTGCTGATGGACTTCATGACAATATCGGCACCCGCAGACCCCTAAAAAGCACAACGGCAGTAAGCCAGCATGAGGGAATCCTAATGGAAAGATGGTTAGAATATCAAACCAGCATCTCTCGTGCTTGCCTCTGCAGCAGCTAGTTTGAAGAAATCTTGAAGACCGGAAGCAGCCTAGTATAGACTTGAAAAATAGTTCTGTAATAGGTTTCTTTTTGTTGGTTTATCCATGTACTTGTAATGAAAATTATTAAAGGATAAACTGACTTGTTGATGATAATCTCTTTTTTTCCAACAAAGGTCTACGTTCTTCAAACGAAACTTATACAATCCAATGTAATCGGTAGGTTTCTATCTCTCCCCTTCTCAAGATTTAATTGCTCTGAATTGACTTGAAAAAATCAATCGAGCAATATCTCTCCAAGTTTAAGGAGAAGGTCTTAAGTAAAAAACTGACATTGAGAGGGAACTTTTCTGAGTTTAAAGTTATCCACACCTCACCAGCTTAGGTTCCAGATGGCTTTGATCACACCAAAAAGGGGAAAATTGTTAGGATTTTTGTTAGAGAAATCTTTCTTTACTTTTGATGTTTTGGTGGGTCAAAGAATGCAAGTCATCTTAGTCAGTTTTTTCAGTTTCTAGAGTTGTAAATTGTAATCCTTGTATACGATTGATCGAGTTGTAATAGAACTTAAATTGAAGATCGAACAATGGAGAATGCTCGAGAACTAAGTATCATCATGTCTAGCCTTAACCAAAAACTGAGTTGGAGCACTCTGTTTTAGGTCTATTCATACTGACAAGGAGAAGTCAGTATGAGGGCTTTCCTGAACTGACTAAGGAGAAGTCAGTTCAAGGGATTACCATACTGATCCAGGGAAATCACTATGAGGGTGTTTCCCATACTGACTATGGAAAGTCAGTATGAGGATTTACCATACTGACCGTGGGAAGTTAGTATGAGGGCTAAGTTGTACTGACTCTTAAAAGTAAGTATAAGAAGCCTCAATCTGACTCAGGCATTTGTAAAAATAACTAGTCAGTACAAGGTTATCCAAACTGGGTTCCTCGGGCTGTAAAGGAGTCTGACATAAAGTTAGTGTATAGTACACTAACGATGGCAGAGCAGAAAGGAGACCTAAGGCATGGGCTACAATTGGGTAACATAATCCATGAGTCTTACGTCTGGATTTATGTGTCTAACAGATAGAAATTTAAATTGTCATAGGCTCTCCTCTCTATATAAAGACCTGCCCTCTCAACCTTAACAGGTTACCTGAAAAGAATTCAAAATCTAATAGTCTAAAGAGATAAAGGGCATATTCAGGTCATCTCTCCCACTAAATCTCTCTCAAAGTTTTTCGTGTTGTAAACACGAGACTTGAGTCTCTGACTCAAGTTACCCACCGTGCTATCTTCTCCTAGCACGAGGCCAAAGCTTTAAGCTGAGGCTCAGTTTGGTGAATATATCTTTCTGATTTATATTCATAGCAGTCATTTTCCTAGTCTGGGATTCAGATTATCACGGGTGTATGTCGACCACCTGAGTTCTGGGAAGAACCTTTAAACATCCAACCATTTTGAGAATAATTAGTAAACATCCACCCACGATGAAGGAGGCTGCTGGGTGCGTCCCCACTTCAACCTGAAGACTGAGTCTACAAAGAGTTCCTAGGCGAGTGCCACAACTAACCGGAGGACAGAGGTGCCACGAACTGTGTATAGATCGTAAGGAGGCTTGTATTCACTTAGTAAATTATCCAGACATAGGGTCTGAAGAGTGGATGTAGGATATTGAAATTCGAACCACTATAAATCTCTGTGTGCTACTTTACTGCTTTCCTTATACTTGCTCTGTTTTTCTGTTTCACAAACTGACTACTTGAACCTTCAATACTTGTCCAAGTATTGAAGAGTACAAACTGTGAAATTAATTTAAGACGGAACAGAAACTTAAGCTTAAACTGACTACACGCAAAATTAACTTTGCTCTGTTTTAAACGAACTAGTGCTTGTGCTTATATTTACTTCCGCTGCATACACAAAACCTTCCGCTGCACATATTGCACTCTGATTTCGGGACCAACAACGACCTAATTATAGTTGCAGAGTAAGGGCATTAATGGCATAATTCATACCCATTAAATCTACAAAATAGGAAAATCCCTAATTTTATGCTCCATTATTCCTGTTTTTTAGGATTTCGAATTTTAATAAATATTTTTCTAAATTAAATATTTTTATCCTTTTCCTCACTTATTATATCTAGAAAAATCCCTAATTTTATGCTCCATTATCACTACTTTTTAATAATTTCGAATTTTAATGAATATTTTTCTAAATCGATTATTTTTATACTTTTAATCATTTTTTGGGATTTCAAATTTTAAAGAAATCAATTTAACAAGGTACAATTACATTATCTTTTCTATGAAATGTCATTATATAGAATATACATATTGCATTATCCATAATTTTAAATGTAATTATTGATATGTGCGTAAAATGACCTATATTTCGATGTGTGAGCGTGCGTGTTTGTGGCCATTTTACTCTCATATCATATGTTTTTGTTGTTCTTTTGTTGTGTTTACGTGTTTTTGTATTTTAAATGGTGTATTTTTATTTGTATGAAGAGAATTATTGCTACAAAAAATGTGGATTTTGATTTGATGTGTTCAATTTAGTTTTGGGTTAGATTTGATAGTTTTTTTATATTTTTAAATAAATTTATTTATTTTTAAATTTTGCATCAGCTATTAGAATTTTTGTCAAGAGTTTTATAATAACTAGTATTACACCCACGCTATGCGTGTAATTTTAGTTATATACTTATATTAATTATTATATTAAAATTGAAATTTGGAGTTTTATTTGTAGTCCAATAATATTAATATTTAAATGTGTAAGTTATAAAATTATATAATAACAAATATTCCCCCGTTCCATTTAAATTGGTCCATTTACCAAATCGGGCGTCTCAACCGAAATGGTCCATTTATAAAAATGATAAATTTTTTACACTCTCCAATAAAATATTATTTTCACTTACACTTACAGTTCTTAATTTCCGTGTAAAAAATAAATGGATCTTTTTAATCGGGATGGAGGGAGTAAAATTTAATTATATAGTATTATATTGATATATATATTTACCTTGATTTTTTTTAATTTAAATAATGTTAGATTTTAATTTAAAACTGCTATTGTTTTGTTTTTGAATTAGGTTACACTGTTCAAATGGAGATGAGGTGTTTCGATGCTACTCAAATACATAACTAATTGATCACATACAAATCGCTTAACCAATTGCATACCTTGATTGAAACGACTATATTATTTTCTCGATACGGATGATTTCACTTTTTAATTATAAGTTTTAATTTTAAACAATTTCATTATTTTTTATTGTATGGGAAAATTTCAATAGTTTAATATTGAAAAATTTAAAATTTTCAAATCTTTTGCTTCTTATTATTTCTCATTCTTCAAAAGATACTTTTACAGGTAATGGTTGATCGTTTCTTCATTAAATAATATTTTTTTGTGAGACATAATACATTAACTTATAACTCACTTCACTCAGATCATTCTATTAAAGCTCGAACTCATAACCTTTTGGACACAAATAAGATATTTAAACCATTTATGCTTCGACTTGGGGACAATAGATAGATATTTAACTACATGCATTGGTGCAAGCTTTATACGTATTAAACTTGGATCTCAAACTTTTTGAAGTGCAATTTAATTTGCTACTCTCACATATGTTAAAAATCTATACATTTTATCTCTCTCGTCATAGTTTTAATTTAATGCCTTCAATTATATCAGGATATCACGTCATGGTGATGATTATTGTGCTTTATTAATATCATTTATGCCTTTAATTGATAGCACATATTTCGTACTAATTCGTTACAACATCGTACTGTTTTTGCATTTGTGAATTCAATTTTTGAAACCAAGATAATTTTCACCATTTTTGTTTCTCAATATTAAACTCATGTTTATATTTTGACTATTATTACATCAACGTTAAGTTTTGACACTTTTACTGTCGACTTCATTCAATTTTTTATTTTGTCCACTTTCTTTTACGTGCGTGTCAATTTATTTCCTTCACCCACCTTATCTCTTCATTGATTGCACATTTATAAAATAATCTATTTAATGTTGAAATAAATATTCTCAAATTCACATACGTTTCGACTTTTCAAATACTCAATGCAACAAAAGTGCACATATATTTATCTGTAGAGTATATCACAATAATTTTCCAAAAATATTTTTCAAATATGATTACTTTAATTAATTTTATTTATGCCTGGGTAGGGACCAACAACCTAATTTGAGAATTAACATAAACAATTCTTGCAAATGGTTATTGTATAATAAGGTGTGGAATGTTGTGTTGATGTGTTCACGACTTCGCCACACACCAAGCAAATCAGACTCATTTAAAACTATTTCGAATCAGATTTTCTTTAAAATGTAGTGTTTGAACACTTATTCTCTAAACTTTTTTTTTCTTTGGAGCAACATATAATAATAATCAATTTCACTTTAATTTGTCTTCCTCAAACAAAATATACAACAATTTAAAATTTTCACGTATTTTACAATATAATGTGATACACTAATATTTTTGCATTGTAGTCTCACATCTTAATATCATATTTGAACTTATTTTAGCTATATTATGACATGCTATTTTTTCTCATTTTATTTTATTTTACTCTATAATGACTTTCTAAAATAACCTATAATTTTATTTTATCTTAGAATAATTTGATATTCTTCCGAATATAACATGATATTTTCAACCTATCCAAGCCTCTGATCTCTCAGTTTTTTTTTCTTTATAATTCTTCCTTTGAGAATAGATCATTTTTATTTAATTTTTTTATGTAAAATTTGCAATTTTATTATGCTATTACTTGCCTCATATATTGGGAAATATGCACTATTATGATGATCTACATGAGAGTAATTTTTTTAACTATATGAGAGTTGTTGAAAATTTCCATCAATTTAAATATTAACATAAATATAAAAATATTAATAATGTATACCAGTATATTTTTTTAAATGATGAATGTGTTTAAAATAAAAAATAATGTTAAATTAATGTCCTTAGATTTAAAATACAAAAAGATAAAAATTATTATGAATTGATATAGATTATTTAGTGCATTATTTGTATGTTTGATATTTGTGTATCATTTAAATCAATAACAAATATTAACTTAAATATAAAAAATATCAATTATATATACCAAATCAACAATATCCAATTCTTATTTAAAATGATGAATATGTTTAAAATAATAAATATAATGTTAATTGTATCATGTAAAAATGATATTTCTAAGAATTATATTCATATATCCAAAAATACTATTTATGTTAAAAAAATAATACTCCTTCCGTCCCGGTGAAGTAGTCCCTTTTCTTTTCGGCACGGGAATTAAGGGTTGTGAGTGTAGTGGAATTAATATTTTATTGGCTAGTGTGAAAAAGGTTGCCATTTTAGGAAAATGGGACTATTCTATGGGACAAGCAAAAAAGGAAAGTGAGACTACTTCAATGGGACGGAGGGAGTATTTAAGATTTGCAAATATATTATCCATGAATTTTTAAAAAAATATTACAAAGTAAATCAATATTTATTACATCAATTTTATTTTTACATATATATGATTATTACATCAACTATTTTTTAACACTATTTTACATATTTATTCCTTGTTTTGTTTTAATATATATATAGAAAAAGAATTGGGTTATATTTAAAAAAAAACATATTAGATTTAATATCTTAATAAACAATATGGATTATTCTAAACATTTCGACTTCTATATTTATAGCAAGGTGCTAAAAAAATAATAATACTTTGATATGATTAGATTAGATTAGATTAGATTAGATCAGATCGATCCGCAAGTCTCGTCACTTGTCGCCATGCTGATAATTGACTTTTATATTATATGACAAGTGGACTAATAATCAATCAATTTATAAGTTGTTAAGCAATTAAATAAGACAAATTAGTGGTGAATAAAAAATAACTTTGAGATTTATTATAAGGAAACCCAAACATAAAATATATTTTCATAACTATAAATCATGTTTCGATCATTATCATCACATGTGTAATGTAGTGTAGTGGAGGAGGTACCATCTAATATAACATTACTTACGTACAAACAAAAAAAAAATCATTAATATAAAATTGATTTCACCCTGACAAAAAGATAAAAGACTAATTCATTCCCTGGGTCTTTGTCAAATAAAAAATAAGAAGGGTTAATTTAACACATTAACTCCTGTTTAATTATTTGATTCAATTAAATCCGAAATTTTAAAATTTACTTATCTTTTGAAATCTCTATTACACCTTAATTAACAAAGATTATATAAATACTTTGTGGCTCTTTGCTATGCATATTCTAATTTTTTTTCATTATCTTTTGTAATTTAACATATTTAATTGTTAAAATAGTATGATATCGAGCACGTAAATCTAATATGCAAAACTCTTTAATTATAAATAATATAGTTCGGGATTTCTATTTATACTACTTTATCATTCATTGGTGGTTTTAGTAAAAAATAATAAAGATTAAAACGACACATACCCCAAACTATTTAAACTTATGAAGGTTGGCATATTAAATTTACTTGCCTGATATCAAAAAAATTTTAATAACTAAATAAATTAAAGTACAAAAGAAAATGAAAAAAACTAGAATTTAAATTGAATGACAGAGTAATTACATTTTGCTTCTTATTTAGGGCATATTAGAAATTTATAAAAATAATGGGTTTATCTGAGTAAATAATTGTAAAATTTAATTGAATGAAATGGTTAAAGAGGAACTAAGTATCATAGATAAGATCGGGGAGTTAAATAAACCTTTATCCCAATAAAAATTAAGGTAGGTAGTAGGAGTGTAGCATCAATTATATAAGTCGTACAAATTAATGATTAATAAGATTAGTTGATGATGAAGTAAAGTAGTAAACTGCCACTAACTAATAATTAATGAATATAAAACTGCTACACACGTTGAAAACTTGGCAGATTATTAGTTTTAGTGAATGGTACCGTATAATTTATTCCTAGTTGCAACCAATCTATAATGATCAACAACAACTCTCTTGCTTGAATCTGTAATCTTTCAAATCAAATCAGATCAACCTACCATTTACGATGGCGGAAGCAGTGGTGTCCGTTGCCATGGAAACCTTGCGGGATCTGCTGTCAGACGAAGTAAAATTCTTATACGGCGTCCGAGGTGAAGTGCGGGCGCTTCAAAAGCAGCTGGAAGGCATAAAGCGTCTTCTCCGACGTGCTGACTCACGACGACATGAAGATGAAACCATTTCCGAGTGGATTAAGGAGATCAGAGATCTGGCATACAGAGCTGAAGATGCCATTGAAACATACGCTGTTGAGGTTTCTTCCAAGAGAGGACGAGGACGAGGCCTCAAAACCCTCCTCCGCAGATTCTCTTGCATCATGACCGAACTTCACTCACTCCATCAAATAGGCTCTGATATCTCACAAATCAAATCTGATCTTGAGTGTGTCAATCAGAGTATGCGAGACTACGGCATAACAGTTGAAGGGGAAAGCTCCACCACTGATATTAATCAGCCATGGAAAAGGAAAACCTTTCCCCATTTCCAGATTGAGGATTGCTTCGTGGGGAAGGAAGATGAATTGAAGCGGATTGTCTCTCTTCTAGTCCACGATGACCAGCATCGCATCGTTTCCATATGGGGAATGGGTGGTTTAGGTAAGACCACCATTGCAAAACAAGCATACAATCACAACAATACTCAAAGTCACTTTGAGAGTTTTGCTTGGGTTTGCATCAGTCAACAATGTGAGATCACATCGGTTTTGAAGGATGTGTTGAAGCAGCTAAACCCATCAAAAAAGGCTGTTGTTCCTGAAATGGACAATACAGAGTTGATTGAGGAACTGTGTGAGATCCAAAAGGATAAACGCTGCATTATAGTTCTTGATGATCTTTGGGAAAAGGATCATTGGAATGGTCTGAAGCAAGCGTTTAATGTTAAAGATTCGAAAAGCAAAATCTTGGTGACCACCCGCAAGCAAAGTGTTGCAGGGATTGGATGCCCAATGCCACTGGGGCTCTTAAGCAAGGAAAGTGGCTGGAAATTATTGAAGAAGAGAGCATTTCCGGGGACAAACAATATTCCAGGTTATTATCTCTTAATATTTATTTATGAGTTTATTCAACTGAAAAAGAAAATTAGATATTGAGATTGAAATGCGAGGTAGTTCTACAGGTGACACTTTTTCGTGAACAATAATATGAAAAAATCGAAAATCTCACGTTTAGAGTACGGTTGCACACCGACTAGGCTTTGGTGCCCTTTCAATGTTCAGTCAAGACCACTAAAAAAAAAATGGTCTATAATGTCGACAAAAAATTGTCACTATGAATATGAATTTTGTTACTATAACATCTTAGTGACAATATTGTGTGTCGCCGCTATGTCGTGGCTACTGAATATTGGCTAAAGGGTTTAGCGATGAACTACAATAGTTGTTGTTGGTCCTAGATCAGAGTACGTATAATGTGCAGCGGAAGTATTAAATCAGATAAATACACTCTAACTTACGCAGTTCAATTTAATGTCAGCACAATTTTTGCTTAGCAGTTTTAGAAACACAGTTTAGGTTAGCCAGCAGATTATATTAAAAGTTTTACAGGTATGGCAGTTGACAATTTATACACTTCAACACTTACAAGATAAGTGTTGAAGGTTTCAAGAGATAATTGAAAATTGTAAAATGCACGTAAGTAAATAAAACTGTAAACGACACAGGATACTTATAGTGGTTCGGAGCCTTAAGTCCTACGTTCACTCTTCGGATAACTGATCCGGTAATTCACTAAGTTATGAAGTTACAATCCCCACGATCTATAGCTAGTTGCTGTAGAAACCTCCGTCCACAGCACAGTGGATCACTCGCCCAGGCAGTTGAGCTTCACTCCTTCTTCAGTCCGTCGAAGGCTCTGCGTCTTCTATGTGGACTGACTCGAAGTTGGGCTGAGGACAAACCTCCCTTTTCCTTCTTCGAAAGGTTGGATGGTTGTGTTCTTCCCACAACGTGGACAATTTGGCAGTCGCCCGTAATGACCTACTCTTCCTTTGCAAGAGCAGGTTGTTGTGTTCTTACTTGAACAGTAAGAACACCTAAGATGTAGATTAAGTCTGCTGACTTAATCCTCGTGTACTCGAGGTCACACAGTGAATCTCCAAAGATTCTATAAGCAATGAATGCTTCGTATTTAATAAATGAACCACGGTATTAGAGCCTTCTCTCTTGAGAGCGTTTAATGCTTGAGCTTTAACTTCTGTAGAGAGGTTAGTATGAGTGTGTCGGAGATTCAAATATGTGAAGGTATTCAGAGGAGCAAAGGTTTTCCTGTCTCTGTATTTCCTGCTATTTATAGGTGTGAACCTAGAAAATTGTCGGTAGAGACATTGAGAAGGATGTCTAATCATAGTCCATCCTTCTCTGAAAAAGTAGCTTCCCGTTCTGCTTTTTCTGCTGCATCTACCTGCATTTCAGAGCAGTTTGTACTTGTTGTGTCACACGTTCAAACAACGTTGTACACTTGTCGCAACTGAGTATTGCCTGTCTTTTCTTATTGACTTCCTCAAGGTTCTTCTGCGACTGTTCGACACTTTGCTACGTACAAACTTCTAGAGTGAAAGTATCTTAACCTAAAACTGTTAGCGCCTCTCAACAGTTTCTCTGCGTCTTCTATATCCACAGTTTTCTTTGAGCACCCAGGCTTTGACAGGAAAAATGTCTGTGCAGTTTTTGTGACCTTGCTCTGCTCTGGTTATCTTCGTCTTGTATATTCGACAGTTATCTCGTCTGAATGGCGTCTTCTTCAAAACTGTTCCACAGTTTTGATGGTGTCCTTCTTCCTAGACTATTACAACTCGATCATCATATACAAGGATTACATGAGGTAATAACTCTAAGGCCTAGACTTTGGTATATTGTTTGGACACATCAAAACATTAAATTAAGGTGGGATTACTACAGTAATACCTAACAATTTCCCCTTTTTTGATGTTGTCAAAACCATATCTCTAAGTCTATCTAAGTCAACGTGAAGATGCAGTTGATCTGAGTTTTACAAGGTTTATCTATCTAATACAACTCAGAACTGTGCTTCTTCAACACTCGACCAACATTAAATGATCTTCCCCCTTAATGGGATAATAATTCTCGTTTAAAAGTAATTATTTTAGAGTGATAAGAGAAGAAGGGTTGCTGATCACACTGGAAAATGTGAATTCAGCCAATCAAGAATCAAGGTAAGAGACAATGAGTAGTTGTCTTCAAACCAATAGTTTTTAACTTTTCACTAGATATGATCGATTACAAGTACATGAAAAGCTTTAAAACTACGGTAATAAAAGGCATTCAAAAAGATACAAACAAAAAAAACTTTCATGACCTTTGCTTACTTGTCTTGATTCTTGTCCTTCTCCCTTTTTTGATTTGAGGAATCTGCATCTTTTGGCTTCGAGGATGTTGCGGCGGTCCATTATAGGATATTATATAAATTTTTTTTTACTGGTACTTTAATAAAAACTATTATAGGTTTATTAATAAAAAAAATACAATTAATTATACAAAATAGGCTGCAATGAGTTATGAATTTAACACAAATATTAGCTACGGATTTTTCGTTGCGAAAGCAATTTATATCAGCTACAAAAATTTAAATTAACAACGGATATTCCGTTCCTATATATGTTTCACATTGAATAACAAGGCAATGGAAATTGCATTGCAGTGAGGGCTTACAACAGCTACGAATATTCCGTTGGTAAGTATAGCAACGGAATTCCGTTGCAATAGGTGTTTCCTCCACCGACAGAAACGTCCGTTGAAACATTCAGCAACCAAAAATTCTGTTGTAGTTGTTTATATTTGCAACGGATTTTCTATCTCTACATCTGTTGCTAATTTGCAACGGATCACTTATTCCGTTGTTGTAAGTTAGCAACGCCCAATATAACAACAAAACTAGTTCGTTGCAAGTTCGTTGTAAGATCTGTTTTGCAATGGAAATTTGATGTGTAACAACGGATAAATCCGTTGCTATTAAACCTTTTTCTTGTAGTGTGATCTTTACTTAGCCCATTCATTTTTTTCTATAAAAAAAAACTGCACCATTTTACTTGATAATATTATATTATCTAAAAATGCTAAATCAAAAATTTATCATACACCCATCCATCCCATATCTAATACTCCCTCCGTCCCATGGGAATTGTCCCTATGGGATTTGGCACAATAACCAATGCGGTAGAGATAGATGAAATTAATATTTTATTAGTGAGTGTGTATTAATTTCCATTTTAGGTAAGGGGACAATTGAAGTGGGACGGACGAAAAAGGAAAGAGGGACAATTGGAGTGGGACGGATGGAGTACAATTATAAGAATTAATAACTAATACCAAAAAAAAAAAAACCAACAATTCAAACATACTAGGGAAGAACGGTGCCTTAATCTGAAAATCTTCAAAAATTTTGATTTTTATTAAATTCTCTTCCTGCAAAAATATCAACATCACAACATCACAGAAACTGTACTATGCAGGAAATCAATCTCTCATTTACTTCATATGATTAAGACAACACAGATCCAACATATTCGATTTCACTATTACCTTCGATGTGGTGGGTGGTGTCTCCAAGAAGAAACGGGTATATGGTATAGGAAGTCGATCAAATTTATATAATGCCCGAGGATGTGCAACTGCTCAATTCAATTCACTTGAGTGAGCAGAGAATATGGAGTTTCAAGCTCAAGTAGAGGCTAGACTGCGAGCAGAAAATGAGGCTATATCTTTTATTTTGTTAAGTGAACTCTAATTGTGAAAAGATTGGAAGAACATCTTAAATATATTTGCTTACTTTTTGATATAAAACTTGTGGTATGTTTGTTTTTGTGTAGTATGGTAGTATTGTTATTAGGGGTGAGCATTCAGTTATTCGGTTCGATTTTGGCCTGAAAAATAACCGAACCGAAATAACCGAATTTCTATTTGAGGTAACCGAACCGAACCGAATTAACGAAGTAACCAAACCAAAATTCTTATTCGGATTTCGGTTATTTCGGTTATAACCAAATTTTAATATAAATTTAATAAATTAATAAAATAAAAATAAAAAATATAAAAATTACTTATATTTATATTAATATATATATATGAAAAAATATATTTATATAATATATTTTTAATATATATATTTTATTATATATTAAAATATATATTTATATCTTAATTTAAATATATATTATATATTTATTAATAATATATATATAAATTCGGTTATAAGGTTATTTCGGTCCGGAAAAAAAAATAACCGAACCGAAAACCAAAAACCAAAATGTTGAAAAAAAAATAACCGAACCGAACCAAAAACCGAAATACCCGAACCAAAAGAACCAAAATTTTTTTGGTTCGGTTCGGTTTTCGGTTTTTTCGGTTTCTTGCTGACCCCTAGCGGCGGATATGGAAAGCAAGTCAACTTGCGCCTTGAGAACTGTGTTTACTCCTCTCGCTTACTATCTATTAGAGCCAATTGCAGCTTCAACGACTTATCCCTTCTCTCATCCCCTTTTTGACAATATCAAACACAAGAGCCATATGTTGCTCCATTCGATGATCTATCTCTTGTCTCAGAGCATTATAGGGTAGAAGGTTTGTAGCGACAGAGACAGGATTTGGAGACAGAATTCCTTCAACTGTAGCCAATGCTCTAGAGTCGTCTTGGGTTTGACTGTGAGAGGTAGCAGTGGAAGTCTTAGGTGGAGGTGGAGCTTGACTCGTTGTTGCTTCTTCCTTCTTATGTTTAGATGTGGCTGCTGATGCTACTGCTTCATGTCTAGCCTTGTCAGCAGCGGCCTCTGCTTCTTTCCGAAGTGCTTTAGCAGTTTCAGTTTCTTCCTCTTGTTTCTTCAGCTCAGTAGTTTCTGCCTCTAGTCTCTTGAGCTCAATAGCTTCTTCCTCTTTTCGCTTGAGCTCAGCAGCTTCTGCTTCTTGCTTTCTTTTTAGTTCTGCTGCTGCTTCTGCTTCTTGTTTTCTCTTTAGTTCTGCAGCAGCTTCTTATTCTTGCTTACTTTTCATTTCAGCAGCTTCTTCTTGTTGTTGTCATTTAAGCTTAGCAGCTTCCTCTGCTTCTCTCCTTAGTCTTTCTTCTTCCTCTTTCTGTAGTCTCTCCATCTCCTGTGCTTCTTCATCTTCAAGTTCTAGGAGATCAAGTAGGATATCATCCATCTGCAAATTCAGCCATTTATGGAGATTCTGTATCTGCACAAGCTTCGCGTGATTCTCATATATCCTTCGACGAACATGATCAAGGTGTGTTTCACCTGTTGTTCGTGCAGTAGTGACTGAGAGACCCAATCTTATTGTAAGAAGATCTGGTAGAGACAGTTGTGTGATAAGTCGTTTAGCTATTGCTTCAGCAGTTTTCAGAACTGGCTCCTCTATTGTGATAGTTTCCTGTTGCGGAAGTGGCTCTTGAGTGGCAACAACTTCCACTTGCAGACTCTGATTGATAGTTTCTTCAAGTGGTATTTCTGGAGCCGTTCCCCATGTCTCTAAGACTGTCTGAATAATCTTCTTAAGTGACGAGGGTGATGGTGGATGAGCTTTTGAGGTTGTACTGTCGAAAGATGTTGAGGGAGTGAAAGGTTTCTGATGAGGAGATTCTCTATCTGAGGGGGCGGACTTTGAAGATCCACAATAGGTACTATTTTGTCCCTTGTACTTTCTTCATGATCTGCAACTTGCTTGCCCTTATTCCTCCTGACTCTTTCTTCCTCCAAGATATGTGTCAGTACTAACCGCCTTCTTTTCTTACTCGCTGCTCGCGTGAAAGCAGTCTCGTCTTGTACCAATTATCTTGTAGCAGCTTGTGAACTGCAATCCTCAATGTCGTTTGCCTCCAAATCATCACCTGCATCTGGTTGATATTTAAGCTCAATTCCTTGTACAGCTCTCCAATGAATCTTCTCACTGTGAGGAAGGAAGTCGGATGAGACCAGGCATTCACCTTCTTCTCTAAGATCGATCAATCGCTCTATCAAGTAGCTGATTTTAAACCCAAAACCAACTCCGGATTTGAATCTGTTGGTCTCCCGAATGATCTCATTCTTTCTAGCATTCTGAAGAATACGTCCATAAATCAATTCAGCCAGTTTCCACTAGGACCATCATCCAATACCATCATAACAGCATACTTAGGCTGACATAGTTCAGAGAAAGATCCTGCACCGCAGTAAAGCATCCTAAGAGTCATATCACTTAGTTATTTGTAAAGAGGCCTCAAATCGGAAACCCTTGTAGGTAAGTGAAATATGTCTTTATGCTCGGGCTTCTTCCAGACAGTCCAATGTCTCTCCCTTGCCCCATCATCATTCTTCAAGTAACTAGCTATGTTCTCACCAGTTTTAGATAGGTGAAAGAATTCGGCAATAATGTCTGCATTGATGACCATTGGAATCTTGTTGACCTTGGTTTTGAAGGATTTTCCACCTTTGTCAACAATAGCATTCTAATAAAATTCTGCAATGCAGTGAGGCTTGAATCTATGAGAGCGTAACTGTAGAAATTGTATGAGCTTTTCTTTGTGCAGCTTATCGTAAATCTCTTCATCTGAATGCTGATAATCAAGTTCTTTGAGATTTAGAATTTTCTCCTTAACAACTTGACTTACTCGGATGTCCTTGTTCGAGAGATCGGCGGCATCGACTATGTCAGATGATAGGCGCTTTAGTTTCTGATGAGTGATACCTTGGTTAGCAGCACTTCTCTTTGATTTCCCTGATTTGCTTGGACCTTCGCCTGATGAAGGCTTTCTCTTGCCCATAATGTACAGAACAAGGTGAGTAGATGACGATACAATGCTGAGAATAGAACGAATTTGATATGAGCGGGTGAAGAAATTGATTTAGGGTGATGCATGATTGCAGAAGGCTTTAATCGAGGTTTACATGCATTTAGATCCACGGATGAGATGAACTTTCACTTTATGCAATCTTCGGCTGTAATGAGATCACGTAAGAATGTCTATTTCCATTCTGTCAAAGCATGTGCATAGCGCGTGATCGTGGCTACGTGTTCCCGTCTAATACTCCATGACATTGCTTCCTTCGAAAGTTTTCTTCCAACTGACGATATTAGAGAATTCATATCTGCCTTTAGGAGGTAATGACAATTTTCCTTTGATCCTCTCTATTGGAAAAACTGTGGTGACAGTTTCCAAATGAACTCTTTACTATTCAACATACAGTCTGCTCGTCCATGTGGCCATAAGAGATTGAACCATGTGATATAGTTTCTATAAATACCTTCTTCTAGCAAGTAGGAGAATGCGCTCAACCCGTCTTTTCATAAAATCCTTGAAATAACTTCTTCCTTCAAGAGAATGGCAATTCCTGCTCAGACTGAGATAATGAGGGGTAAAATCTTAAACCCGACTGGGTTGTTGGTGGAGTATTGGGAGACTCATATCCATAACATTGTCATGAGTGATCTGAGGGCTAATCAGCTTTTGTCCTTTGTGACTTGTCATCCATACAAGTTTCATGACGAGGTGCTAAGAGAGGTTGCCGAAGCATGCTATGTGGCAGAGGGTAATGAGATACACGCCTTCTTCCATGAGCGGAAGATTTGTTGGTCACCGGAGTCTTTCTCTCTTAGCTTTGGACTATCTCATGGTATGAGGCCTTTGATGGACTATCGAGGAGACAAAACAACCCCGGAGTGGTACGCATGGCAAAAGTGGAGAGAAACTCCTATAAGCTTTCATCCATTAGTTTCTTTGAGTTTCTTGACGCCTCGATATCGGGTGATATTTGATATTATCAATCAAATAATGGTAGGAAATCCTTCATGGGTTACGGACTTCTCCCCACCGGTGTGGAAGGTGGTGATGGCCTTCGATGACGAAGTTGAAGTTCACTGGGTCTCTTTCCTCTTTGATCGAGTGAGTAATGTCGTTGAAAATCTACCAGCTCTCTCTGTTCCTTATGGAATGCCACTGAGTTGGCTTATTGAGCAACGATTTCCAGAGTACGCTTGAGGTGGTTGGTCCACCATCTTAGATTCAGATTTCTATCCACCACGGTATTTCACTATTGGCTGATCTCCTCTGCCTTCATTTGAATCATTTCTACTATAGTTTAATGGTTGTAGACTCGGGGTGAACTGTCTCCCTCTTTAATATTTCGGATAATGATGCATCATGTAACTTTTATCATTCAATGAAATGTCATTTCCTTATTTTTCATTTGGAGACACAGTTTTATCTTTAAGATAAACTTCTTGCACTATACTTGCACTACTCTCTTGGACATCACTCTTCACTTATGATCCTTGGAGTATCTTGTACCCTTTGTAGACATTTTATTTAAGATTTGACTTTTATTTTGAAATCCGTACTCCTACAATCTGTCTTTTTTGCAGACTCTGACCCCTTTAGACTCAGTACTTTTCAGACCTATTTGCCTCACGTTCCTCGTAAGTGGCTTACTGTAGTTGTTGGTCATTGAATGCTTACCTATTGACTTCAGATTTCCCGTCATGACAAGTCGTATCCTTGGGATATTTGATATCTTCCTTGAATATATCAAAAATAAACTGCCCATAAATAATCTTCATCAGCATCCTCGATGATTCACCCATCTAATACCCTTCCACTAAGCATAGACTATACTTTTCTTCAAAGAAAATATGACTTCTCCTTCTCCTCCTCCTTCTCTTTCTGCTTACACTATCATTTACATCGTGGAAGAGATTAGGAGAATCTCCATTCTGAGGAGCAAGATACTTGATAGAATAGGGATTCAAGCATATCATTGGAGAACTCCATGTATTGATCAGTGGTTGATGAGTCTTCTGAGAGCCAGTGGATTGGCCAGATTTGTAACCATTGAGCCCCACTGCTTTCACGAAGAGTTTCTCGGGATGTTTGCATATTACTCCACAAATATTGAGGATGACATTTTCTGTAATGTCAACGGAAGGGAGTTCCGCTAGTCTACAGACTACTTTGCAGTGGAGTTTGGGCTACTTCATCATAGTAGTAGAACACCTGTTATGTCCTATCAAAACGAAGTGACAGCTCCCGAGTGATCCATATGGCCTGAATGGAGAGAAGGAAATGTCTGTTTCCATCCAACTTCTCTGAGGGAATAACTCAGGCCTAACTGCAAGTTGTCCTTTGATATAATTAACCAGATAGTTGTCTGCAATCCTACCCAAGAGGCTAACTTCACGCCAGCCGTCTAGAAGGCAATGATGGCGTTTGAGCAGCAAGGAGAGGTTGACTGGGCAGGATTTATCTTTGATCGCCTAAAGATAGCTCTTCAAAATCTACCAGAGGCTACTGTCTCTTACGGCATGTATTTGAGCTGGCTTCTGGAGAAGAGTATGCCTTATCTCAAGGATGGTCCTTCAGGTCTGGTTGGGACTGACTACTACCCATCTCGTCCAATCAACTTGGCACTAATCCCATGATAGGAAATCAATCTTGTGTTAATGTACTAGCTTCCTTTGTAGTTGATGTTTGAATGTAGCTTCCCGTTCTATTTTTCTTGCTGCATCGACATGCTTTTCAGAGCAGTTTGTACTTGTTGTGTCAGACGTTCAAACAACGTTGTACACCAGTCGCAACTAAGTATTGTCTGTCTTTTCTTATTGACTTCCTCAAGGTTCTTCTACGACTGTTCGACACTTTGCTACGTATGCACTTCTAGACGTGAAACTGTCTTGACCTGAAACTTTGAGCGCCTCTCAACAGTTTCTCGGTGTCTTCTATATCCATAGTTTTCTTTGAGCATCCAGGCTTTGACATGAAAACTGTCTGCGCAGTTTTGTGACCTTGCTCTGCCCTGCTTATCTTCGTCTTGTATATTCGACAGTTATCTCGTTTGAATAACGTCTTCTTCTAAATTGTTCCACAATTTTGATGATGTCCTTCTTCCTAGACTTTTACGACTCGATCATCCTATACAAGGATTATATGAGGTAATAACTCTAAGGCCTAGACTTTTGTATATTGTTTCGACACATCAAAACATCAAATTAAGGTGAGATTACTACAGTAATACCTAAGAGTTGTCACTATTAATCTATTTTATTGTGACTCCAATTTTCATCGCTGATTCACTATCAATTAGTTATAAACTATAATCGTCACTAAAGTGTCATGATATAGACACACAGATGTGTTGTCACTAAATAAACATGTTTTAGCCACTACAATAATTATCACTAAAACTTTATAATACAGTAGCATAATTTATCGTCACTAAAATATCATGATATAGTCACACATATATGTTGTCAATAAATAAACATCTTTTAGCTACAACACTAATTATCACAAAAACTTCGAATTTGGTAGCAAAATTTGTGCCAACATCATTGAGCCAAAACTAACCACCCACACCACACCCAACCATTGAACCGCACCTAGCCTACCACCACCGAGCCGCAACCAACCATTGGCTAAATCCACCGGCATTGTGCTGCACCACGAGCAATCAGGATCACCGAGTCATCATCGCACCGCTCCTCACTGCACCTATTAATAATCAGGACCCTGCACATACGCATAGAAAAAATAGTATTTAGTGCTTCCAACAAGATTGGAACAATTTAACTCTTAATTTAATCCTCTATATCCATCCACTGCACCAAGTGATTAATTATTAATATTTTGGATAGTTAATATATATATAAGTAAATAGTGACTATCTATCTAAACTTAATAAATTTATGAAATCTATTTCACACTTTATAAATTTAATTATTGACAATCTTATAAATTAAAAAACTACTACCACAACAGCGAATTTTTAGAAATAAAAGTGAAATGTAAATATTGATCAAATGAAATATTATACAATTTTATATTAAAAAACTACGATACAATATTTACTTTTACTTCATTATTTAGAATGTACCGAAGAGATAGTAGTTTTTAAATTTATAAGATTAGTAATAAATAAATTTTAATAAAATATTTAAAACGTAAGATTTTAATTTATATTAAAATAAATTTTACATAATTATGTAGTTGAAATTATAATTTAACTAAATAATTTAAAATTTACGCATAATTTAATATTTTGAATACGTAATTAACTCATTAAAAATTCAATAATCTTAATTAATTGTGTGTATTTATTTAAATTACATAATTAAAATTTTAATTCAAATTGAATTTTAACTTAATTACACATTTTGAATCTTATTACCTTTAAATAGATTAATTTTTAATATCGTAATATAATCTTCAATCATATTTGAAATGTGATTAATGTCACGCCCCGATTTAATAACATGACAATATTCAAGAAATGAGGCACAACGGGTACGAGACTTGCACTCGGGATAACAATTAATAAGAAGAGTTCAAGCAATTAAGAAAACAACCATCACACTTATCCCAAGTTAAGCAAAAGATAGTAAAAGGGTGCCTCCTCAAGATGGGATCGTAGCTTCTTGAGTAACCAAATATCAGAGTATTTAAGATGTCATCAAAAGGCTAACAAAAGATAAAGAGTTTCAGCAGGGGAAAGTTATCAATAGAGTATGTATCTGAAGATACATACTTCAACATCTAACTATTACAAAAGAGTCTTCAGCTCCACTTCGACTGCTGCCTCGTACTCTACTCCAAAAGCTTCTTTTAACCTGCGCATTTTAAAAATAATGCGAGGGGCTAAGTACAAATTGTACTTAGTGAACACATGCCCGAAAATATACATACATATAAGTTTGTCATGCCTTTTTATTCGGGTCGCACATGGGGTTTTAAGTTTGAAATCCTCCCATTGCACCAAAACATTTTTATGAATGAGCATGCTCCTTTTTACTTAGTTAAACTATCTGCAAATGATTATGTGACTGGGAGGTGGCCACCTACCACAGTCACGTTGCTAGTCCGAGTAGGGCATGACCCCTAACATGTCAGCATCATAGTGCACTAACCCATGGTATCTCTTTCACTACCTGGGTACGATCGATAAGACTCGCAATACGCAGAGTCAACATCCACGTTGAATACGTTTGATGTTCTTCTTTGAGTGGGGTTCCCCCACTGAGAGGATAGATAGCAAACACAAAACAGTAGGCAATGACAAAGCAGTTTAAAACAAAACATTTCATTTCATGCTTGATATGCTTTGGAAAGAAAATATCACTTTCATATTTTTAATTTGGCCCACTATATAGGGGTAAAAGAAAGCCCACCTTGAGTAGGTGCGGTTATGTGGTTGGTTGATCTAGAAATTGATCTTCTCGTTCCCTTTTCCTATGACATAAGGAAATGGAGTAAATCCTCAAGGGATAATAGATTATTTGAAATCTTAACTCATCAAAATAGTTCTAGACTCCTTAATCTATCTTGGACTTCTCTAGTTGAGCCATTGGATAAGGATATGGAAGAATGACTTGATAATCTAGTTTGACGAACAAGGTAGTCAAACGTTAATTCAATAGCTCGTGGTTCAATATCGAGAATTAATTCAAGAAGCATGAATAGTAATTCAATTTGATTGATCAAACAAATGACTTCGTCAAGTGACTAAGCACTTTTAAGAGTTTAAGATTGAAAGAAGTTTCATATTCATTATGAATCATTGTACATTGCTTGAGAGTATGAGAACTCATCAAGTTGATTCAACGGAAATAATCAAGGAGATTCTTGATCTTAGATAAAAGATCGAATTAAGATTTCAAAGGTTAAGGTTTAACAAGTTTGGTTTAACAATAAGCTTCAAAGGAAGTTCGAGTTACAAGAGTTCGGTCAAGCAAATCAAATTGATTTGAGTTGAGAAGATTCTCGGAGAACTTATGGAAGATAACATCCCTTTGTCGATTGATACAAGGAATATTGAACGAAGTTGGAATTCAATTAGTCGAAGGAAGAATTTAGAATTTAGACATTGTTGTATTAATCAATCAATCGGAATGATATCAAAAGGTATGAATGATAAGTTGAATCGATCGAAGAATGAAATTTGAAAATGTCAAGTTTTGTCGGATCGACATGGGGGATGTCGATCGACATGGACGTTTTGATATATGTGTGTCGATCGAGACACATGTCGATGGGTGGGTGTTTGTGTTGATCGACGTGAAGAAGTGTCGACCGAGAACATGTGTGTGTTGATTGGCACCGAGTGTGTCGATCGACATGGATGTTATGTCAAAAATTTACAATCGTGTCGATCGACGTAAAGGATGTCGACCGATATGGCTTGCGTCGATCGATACGAATGATCGACACCAAAATCTCATGAATCGAAAGTTGTGTCGATCGATAGGGAGTGTGTCGATCGACATGCTCTATGTCAATCGATAATGTCTCTGTCGATCGAGACAGAGGCTAAATGCCTTTGGCAAAATTTTTGTGTTTTGGCTCAACCGGTTATCCGGGCTCGTCCAATCGATTTCTAACAACACCAACTGGTTCCTAAACATATACAATGAGTCTAGACATGAATTTAAACATCAAAATATGTTGGAATCGAGATTTAACCCCAATATTTCAATATAGGGCGAATATACCAAAAATTCTCCAAATCAACTACAACTCGATTCCTTGGTCGATATATCGTTTCTAGGCTCATAATATAACATGCTAAACATGCATACGTACTCATAAACTCAACATAAGCCTAGATCATGCCATTTATTAACTAGGGCAAAGATGACAAACATGCTAATATTCAAGAAATAGCTAGACAGAGATTCGATCTATACCTCTAGGACGTTCGTAGAGCTTTTTAGCTTGATCAACACTCTCTTAACTAGATTTCAACTTCTAAACATGGAGAAATGAAAGAAAGAGTGTTGGAAATGGAAAGAATGAGGTAAGAGGAGTCCAAAAATGTATAGTTTACCTCTAGAAACACCTCGCCGGAGAGTTCACCGGAATTTCTTTGGAGAGAATTATAGAGAGAGTAAAAGTGGTGGAGTGAGAGAGTGGGTTTCTATTTATAGAAGGGAGGCGAGGGTAATTTCAGAATTACCGAAAATTAAAAATGTTAAAGTGGTTGTCATTCGCTTGTCACATCGGTCACTTTAACATCACCTCACGTCAACTCCACATCTCCTCGCGTCATTGCACGGGAGACCGTAATACTTCATCCACCCGCAAATATCTATCGATTGATATTATCCCGATATAAAAATATCGGGACGTCAAATAAATTTATCGAGGCCGATTTTATTAATAAATAATTAATTACTCCTCTTTAAACAAGGATGACAATTAAATAATTGCCAAAATAGTAAATCACAAAATTAAAACGATCGCATAACTTCGAATTAAATTCGATAACAATATAATTTTTTTTTTGGAAATTTGATAAATACATTTAAAATTCACGAGGGGCGTTACAATTAAATTTAAAGTTTTATTAATCTTTATTAATTAAATACAAATATTTATATAATTTAATTACTTAAATATATAAAGTCAATATTCAATTGCTATTTAATTGCCACATAATGAAATCTTAATGGTGTTAAGTTGGTGGGGATCAAATTACTTAATAGAACATAATGTAGGATATAATTTCATAAATTTGGAGGTATGAAATTGAATTTCATAAATTTTAAATTTTTTTTTATATTACGTAACCAAAAGCAAATTGATGGCTTATAAAAGTCATTAATAATGAACTAGTGGAGTTTATTAAATTTTGAAATTTTGTTAAAACACCCTCAAAAATATTATTGTTGTCGAATTCAGTGATAATATAGTAAATTATCACTATTTATAATTTATTGTGATAAATTTGGTTACCGTCACCATAAAGTTATTTTAGTAACAAAAAAAAATTATTGTATGAAAAAAATTAATTGTAGCAAAAATAATATTTTTAGTTAAAAAGATTTATTGTCACTAACATTAGTGACAATAAATTTTGACAACTTATAAAATTGTCACAAATCATATTTTTTGTGATGAAAAAATTTATTGTTGCAGTAGATATAAGTTTAGTCACAAAAATATTATTGACACTAACTTTAATGACAATAAATATTCGCAACTAATAAAATTGTCACAAATTATATATTTTGTGACGAAACAATTTATTGTTGCTATGCATATATGTTTAGACACAAAAATATCATTGCCACTAGCATTAGTGACAATAAATATTCATGACTAATAAAATTGTCACAAATTGTATTTTTTGTGACAAAATACATAATTCTTACTATAAATGTATTTTTAGCCACAAAAATTTTAATATCACTGACATTATTGTCACTACACATTGTTTTTTTTTGTAATGGACCTGTCGAATTCTACATGTTGGTAAAATGAATACATAAGAAGTGTTTTTTAGTAAACAGAAATAAGAGGCAAGGAAAAATTTAAGTTTAATAAAGTTTTTTTTTTATGAACCTTAGACGAAGAGATCATTCATGGGAAGGTCTTGGGTTAGGCAGGCCTAAACGATTTAGGCGGGTTTTATCCATTAACCCAAACTCAAACCCATATAATATTTCCTAAATGGGATTAATAAACCCTAATTAGGATGGGTCAACCCATTTGGGTAGGATAAAACCCGCCTAAACCGTTTAGGCCTGCCTAACGCAAGTTTTTGCCATCATTCATTAGTTCAATTTGATTATTTTTGTTTCACAGACTTTGCATTCGATGAAGAGAAGCTTCAGGAAATTGGAAATGAGATGGTGAAAGAATGTGGTTTTCTGCCGCTAAAAATTTCTTTATTAGGTGGAGTGTTGAGTAAGAGGAAATCTATGAGAGACTGGGAGCTGGCGAAAGAAAATATCAATGCATATCTGCATAGGGATGGTGAAAATGAGATAGAAGCAGTGCTAAATTTAAGTTACGAAGATTTACCTTATTACTTGAAACCATGCTTTCTCTATCTTGGTCTATTCAAGGAAGACGAACGTATACGTGCTCAAGATTTATATAGGTTATGGATAGCGCAAGGAATGATTTCAAATGCGGATACACAATATGATGATTCGTCATTGATGGTGATTGCAGAGCTCTATTTGAGTGAGTTGGCCTCTAGATCTATAGTTGAAGTGAAAGTAGTTGATGATGATTCAAAGCCAGGAAATAAATATAAATGGTGCAAGCTTCACGATGTAGTGCGAGAGTTATGTTTGTCTGTAGGAAAAAGGGAGGGCTTTGGTGTGCAAACTTTGTATTACAAAGGTGGAAAGTTATTGCAAGACAGCTCATTATCGGGAGTCAAAACACGACATTTGGCTGTTTACTTTGATGGAGAATTCAAAGCAGAATTTGATAAAGAAACTTGTAAAAATGTCCGAACTCTCCTACTATTGAATGATGATGGGATGGATATTGAGTTTGAAGATATTGGAATTGATCTTAAAATATTCAAATTGCTCCGAGTTTTAACTTTTGGCGGATTGAGATTTGAAAAAGGAGAGGTAACAAAATGGATTGGAAATCTAATTCACCTTAGATATTTGCGTTTCATTAGATGTGAATTGGATGAGTTACCATCGACCATAAGAAATTTGTCATACTTGCAGACCCTTGATTTATCACACTCGATGGATGTCCGAGTGCCAAACGTATTGAAGGATCTTCTTCGTTTAAAGCACTTGCTGCTTCCATTCCGTTATCTGAAAGATGATGAAGTAGCTGCATATTATGCATTGAAGCTGGAAGTAGATCATGAGTTGGAGACTTTCATGAACTTTGACAGTTCACTTTGTCAAGTTACATCTATTACAAGGTTGAAGAGTCTTCAAAGATTTGAAGGTAAAGTGAGGGACAACGAGAGCTTGATGACAGTGATTGATTCCATTACTACAAAATGGAGAAAGTTAGGGTTTTGTTCAATTGATATCAGAAAGGGTTGTAGATTTATATCAGCAAGAGGAGGAGAAGGAGTGATGGATATGAAGAAAGTGTTGGGTTGTCCTAAACTGGATTATTTGGGGATAGCAGTTGAGATTGGGAAGCAACTAGAGGAGTGCAGAAGCTGTGTAAGTAGGTCAACAATTGTGCGCTTAAAGTGTGTTATCATTTGTTTTTTGAGAAAAAAATATGCGTACTTAAAAATCATCTTCTCCAAAATATTGTTGAATACAGTTTCAGATCCTTTGCAGATGAAAATGATGCAATAAAATTAGATTCTCTTCCGGATATTAATGGGAAAGAGTCAATAGAAGATGGAAAAAACAACTGAAGAAGGTTTGCAGCAGTTACGTATCTAAAATTTATAAATTATTTCATGAGTTGATGGCTAAGATTTTTAAAACAATTTATACGAGAAGCAATTGAAGGGTTGAAGGCAATAACCAACAAAAAAAAAATAACCGAAAATGGATGTCATATAAGTGGAAACTGTTTCAGAGAATGATTTTTTAAGTGTGAAAAAAAGAAGAAAGGTGTCGAGGCTAATGATTTATGCGAATTCAAAATTTTTTGTTACATTTGTAAAATATTGGAATTCTAAGGATAAATATGTCTTATCAAAAATAAAAATAGGGATTATGAATAGAATCACCTAATTTCTAATTTATTGTCACATTAGTTGTGTGGACACTAATAAATGTAAAATTCCATAAAATATAAATGTGGAGTAAATCTTCCTTATTTGTTAAAGGGTAAGTATACTTAATAGAAATAAATTTTGATAAATTTTAGAGTTGGGGGATACATTTGGATAAAATTTATATTTTTTCCTAGCTATCTTGTACGATTGTATTCTTGGAGACTTGTCTAAATCATAAAATAAATTGAGACTTTAAAAATATTAAATAAAGATTAATAAATTTAATGTCAATTAATTTTTGTGCGATTTATTTTTTACATTTTTGTTAGACTATCTTATCAATTCATCAGTTATAATTCAATCGTCTAATATAATATTCATTTCTATTTTATTCATATACATAACATATAAACTAACACAATTTATATTCTTATAAGTGATCCAACTCAAACTAACTATTTAAATAAAATATTATTTTTATTTTTACTTTCAATATAATCTAAAATAATAAAAAAGTATTTTGAGATTTGCAATTATAGAAATTAAATTAATATGCACTAGAAATTTATAATTTACTTAACAAATGAAAATTATGATTATAAATACAAATTTATTTCTCTTTTGAATGTGTAAGAATATAACAATATTGGACTCTATTTGAAGATAATAATTTTTATGAATTTTGGTAATTTAGGAGTATTACTAATTCAGGACTCGAAAGATGGTTTAATTATCAATTCGGGATCCAAAAGATTAATTCTCAATCAAGACCCGAAAGATCAAACATTTTTGAATCCAGAACCTGTATTGAGGGCTTGGATTGAGAATTGTATGATCTTTCGGGTCCTAAATTGAGAATTAATTTTTCGGATCTTGAATTGACAATTCTTCTAATTCAAATTATATTAAAGAAAAAAGTGGCACCCAATAAAAGTGTGACAAGTGTATAGTTTTTGAGAGAGGAGTTGGACACCAAAGTTGGCTAGCACTTGGTCATGCAATTTTTTTCCACTTTTAATTTATATTTGTCCTGTTTTGGCATTTTATGTGTGATCGGTTGTTCTCGAATGTGAATAGCTTTGGTGTCGTTATTAACACATGTTGGGGTCAGGCCTGCGAGGTCCGAACCCATTAAGCAAATTGGCCCAAATAAGAGCTCAACTCAGGCGGTAGGCCCGCTAATAGCAACGAAGAAATGGAATCCACCTCAGTTAAAGGTTCTACACCGAGGTGCTGATCGGCTCAGCATCGAGAAGTCAAGATGGTCGGTGGCGAGGTTCTTCAAGGAAGAAAACCCTAACTTCTGGCGGCGCACGACCGTTGCTAGCCCTAAACGACCTCGAAAAACTCGGAGCTATTCCGAAAATTGTGGCGAACCGCAAGCCTTCGACATCTAGGGTTAAGTTAGGTATCTCCCCCCTATCCTGTCTATAAATAGGGGTGAGAAGCTCGTTTTTGCATCGATTTTTTAACATTAGAAAACTTACACTGTAACTCTGTTGAAACTACCCCAGATTGTGCCGATTATTAGTTCCTTTTATTCCATCTCTTTACGAACTTCTTTCATATTATTTCTAGTTTTTATCGTTGTTATTTCATTATTATTTATAAATATTCCGAGGGCTCCGATTATTCAAAATCCAAACCTCAACAACATATATTTGCGAAATTCTTCGTTATTGAAATTTCCAAGTACTAATCTAAATTAAGGTTTTATCACAAATTTGTAATTATTTTGTTTAAATCTAATTTATATAGGTTTTGTACCTGCACGAAAAATGAATATTTTATATTTTCGTTCATATTTTGTCACTAAAAATTATCATCATTATGCTCCAGCACAATTACCTAAGACAATTTTTTATTAACAAAAATAAAATATGTTTCTACAAAATTACGCCCTATATCTTATAATACTTGTATAATCAAAATATGAAAAAAAACACACACACACAAATAGATTGACAAACTGTGCATGCCACCTAAAACCACATAGGCACAACAATTTGATTATTTTAAAATCAAAATGTCAACGCAAATTAAGTGCAACACTATTTTGAATATAGTAGATTCTAAACAACCATTTTTGTTTCACACACGAAAAATAAACAAAAGATATAGAATTTAAGTGATTTAGTTTGGATGTTGAGAAAATTATTAAAAAAAAAAAAAGGATGGTAAGAGCAAGCTATAGCAAATCAAGTTTGAGGAGAAGTTTCAAGAATTTGTTGGATTGTGAATCTATATATATATATATATATTCTATATGTTTTTTTTTTTAATAAGTGTACATTAATCTTAAACACACACCCACTCACACACCTAGATATCTCCCTGCGAGCTCGAACATGTGACCTCTCAGTCACAGGCAAGGTGCTTTAACTACTACACCCCGAACGAAGGGATTGACAGTGTCGATGTTAGACTTCTAGTTAACATTGCCATGTTTTACATTGTCAGGTCTAACCTTGTCAGCGTCAGTGTTAGACTTTCCATAGCTTCGACACTGTGATGTTAATCTTATTTTCACTGTCTTTCAGGGGTTGTTACAACTAACTCCTATTCTTTAGGGATCAGTTTTATCTCGGTTTTCCCACGTTTTTACAGGTCCAATTTATTAGGGATCGTGTATATTATTGCTACTAACCATATATTATTATATATTATTATTTTATCTTATGCATGCTTGTAGGGAAGTTATTAAAATTGATTTCCAACTAACCCCTATTTTATAGGGAAAGATTTTGGTTCAATTTTAAGTTATTTTACAGGTTATAAATAATATGGGAGCACCTCCACAACAAAACCATATCCACGTGAGTCTTGTGGGTGATTCAAAGAATCAAATGGAAGTGGAAAAAAGATCATGGGCCACATCAGCCACAACTGGGGAGTGGGGAAGTGGGCATGATCGATGAGTGCTCCAAGCAAGAATAAAAGGGTAGATTGAGGGCTGGAGAATTTGAGCGATTACAATATTCAAAGATACATTCTCTACTAATCGGTCCTGCCTTGCCCGTACTTTCAATCTCTCTCAACCAGCTTTCTCTCAACATAATCCATCTCCGGAAAGGTGCTTCCTACGGTGGAGGAGTCGAGTTTCAGACTTGTGTATAGATTGTTAGTATGTTGTCCATAGGTGTTGTCTCAACGTCTATGTAGAGCGAAGTTTCTTCGAGGGAGTGAACCGAGAAGGAGCTAAGCTATTTATTATTTAATTCTTTGTGTAAACTTTGTTTATATAGTGAAATTATTTTTTGCCGCAAGGTACTCTGAGGAATAGATATATTACCCAGAAAAGTATTTCGCTGTGCATTACTCTTTAACACCGTTCTCTAATATCACAGTGTTATACTCTGGTGAATCTTTAACATTTGCATGTTGAAGTAGTAAATTCGGGCACTAAATTCTTTCAATTGGCATCAAGAGCGACTACTTGACGGACTAAGTAGCAAGTTCCTGCAGTGCAAATTTACTACAATGGATTCATCAATTTCTGTAAGTAGACCACTTATTCTTGATAGTTATGGTGATAATTACTCTCTATGGAGGGCAAGAATGAAGATGTACATCAAGTCATTGGATTAAAAAGCTTGGGCTGCTGTGATGGATGGATGGATACCTCCAAAAGTGTTAATACCAGATCCAAAGAATTCAGATGCGGTGTTGGCGTCACTCAAACCGAAAAAACAATGGACGCAAAGTGAAAGGACAATCTCTAACTTTAACACTAGAGCATTTAAAGCTATACTTGCTTCTGTTGATGTTGTTTGCTTCAGGCTCATTTCCAGGTGTTTAGAAGCAAGAGAAGCATGGTGGATACTTCAAGAGAAGTTTGAAGGAACTCTTAGTGTTAAAAGAACAAAGATGCAGATCCTCACCAACAAATTTACAAATTTGAAGATGTTGGAAGGGGAGACCATCTCATCATTTTATGAGAAAATAATGTCCATGGAAAACGAAGCTCACGCTCTAGGGGAACCAATCAGCAATGAAAGGCTGGTCAGCAAGATGTTGGAGTCGTTGCCAGAAAAGTTTAACATCAAGGTGTCTGAGTTCAAAGAGACAAGAAATGTTGAAACTTTGAAGATTGCAGAATTGGTTAGTTTTTTGACTTTATGCAAAATGAATCCGGTGGAACAAAAACTGGAGTACAAAAGCAAGAGCATAACCTTCCATTCAAGAGACGTTAGAGATACAAGTTCAACAAACATCCCAAAGTGTGCAGAATTTGAAGAAGTGTTAGATGATGACCTACTGGATGAAGACCAATCAAATCTTGTGACACGGACCAAAGGGATCAACAAGCTCGTGAAAGAGGAAACTGTCAGTCCACAATTCAGGAGAAAACGTTCATCGTCAACATCAACATTGTCAAAAATTTCAAGAGAAATCTCAACAAAGAAAGATTTAGATTCTAAAGAGCCCATCTATGATATCTTTTTGTCTCCGTGGAGAATGGAGGATGATATTTCTGATGATAGTTGCTCCAGAAAAGACAATGTTACAACACATTCGTCCAACATTCTAGTGTCAAAGAATGTTACTTATAGGTATGAAATGACCGAACTAAATAATATTTCTTCTTGTTATATTAACAATTTCAGGGTTCAAGATCTGCAAAATGATAAAAATATCCAGAAGGTTAAAAAAGTCAGTCATCATACTCACCTTGTTGATAAAGAATGTCAGAAGCAAAAAGAAAAGTCTCTTCATGACAAAGAGGAGGATTGTTCTCTAAAACTCAAAGAGTCCTCAATAGAAAGGAAGATTGAGGTAAGTATTTTAAACTTTAAAGTTTGTATGACTGACTTGGTTTTTGAAAAAATTCATAATTTCAGATCTGATGATTTTTTATCAATAGAATATTCTAATTTTTTAGTGTCAAACCTTGTTTTTCCTGAAATGTTCAGACCTGGGCAGAGTGATGTTAAACTTTCTGAACACAAGTCTAACATCTCTAAGAAACATGATAAGAAAAATTCTAAAGTTTGTATGTGTAACTACTGGACTAGGATTAGTCATATCAAGTCTTTTTGTAGAAATCGTTTTGCTAACGAAGACAGGAAATTGAATAAAAAACATAGTCATGTTAAACTTTTGTGCACTGAACATTTTGCTAATGAGAATGTGAGATTTTACAATGCTAATCAATATGATAATACTAGTCAATGTTATGAGATACATTTTTGGTATACTTTGTTGAAGACTAATGTTGCAGGTACATGGTACTCTGACAATATGAGTGTTAGACATTTGACAGGCATTGAAACTGTCAACGTACCAGATTTTCAAGGACCCCTGTCCTTTAACAAATGTTATCAGGTCGATCAAGATAAAAAATCCTCCCTAATCAAGTCGGATGAAGATGGGATATGGTGCCAAAAGATCGGTCACATAAATGTTAGAAGCTTCCGAAAGCTTTTGAAACATACCGGTGTTAAAAGAATATCTAAACTAACATTAAAGCTTGATAAGGTTTGTGACTCTTGTTTGAAAGTTTCTACAGCCAGTCTGGTGGACAAATCATCATCAGTCTGTGACACAGAGTCCAACAAAGAGGACAACTTTGACATCGTGGTGTCAGACTCTGGCAGAAGGGAACCACTCTTCTGGATGGAAAAGAATTGGTCTGCATCCCAGGTTATTGGAAAGATCTCTGAAGGAGTTCAAACTCGTAAAAAATATCAAGTAAGCTACAATGTAATATTGAGAATGGTATGTACCTTCTTTGTGTTTAATTCCACTCATGTTAGTAGTTATATTTCATTAACTAGACCTAAGAATGTTACTAAGGCTCTAAGTGATGTGACTTGGATAATATCGATACAAGAGGAATTTAGTCAGTTTAAGGTGAATGATGTTTGGACTTTAGTACCTAGAGCAGATGACAAGAACATAATAGGTACTGAATGGATTTTCAAAAATGAGTTTGACAAACATGTTAGTGTTATACGAAATGAATTTAGACTTATAGCACAAGTTGACAAGTTTGTTTTTGATTAAACATTTGCTCGAATAGCTAGGTTAGAGTCTATTGGACTCGTGATGTCTATTGCATATGCTTCCAATTTCTTCTTATTTCAGATTGATGTCATATATGCATTTCTTAATGAAGTGTTAAACGAGGAATTCTTTGTAGAGCAATTTAAAGGATTTGATGACCAAAATAAATCTGACAATGTTTATATACTTGAGAAAGAGCTATATTGGCTAGATCAAGCTTCAATGACTTGGTACGCTTGGCTAACTGAATTCATCCTTGAATTCAACTTCACTCGAGGTAAGATTTATAAAACCCTCTTTATTAAACGTATAGGGAAGGGATTTATGATATCACATATCTATATGGATAACCAAATTTTTCGAGCAACTGATGTTAAACTGGTACATAAGTTCATCACCAGTATGTCAGAGATGTATGAAATGAGTTCGGTAATGGACTTCATAGGTCTTCATATCAAACAAACTTTAGAAAGAGTAATTATATCACAGAACACTAGCACGTCTTGTTGGGAAATCTGTTCAAGTTTTCCTTTCCCAGTAGCTACTTGTATAGATCTTAGTTTTGGTGGATCAAATCCTAAGTCCTACCAGCGTCAGTTGTCTCTAGATAGCTCTAGATCTCAAATGTAAAGTCCTGTTTAGGTATTTTGAGTTGTAAGTCGCAGCTGATCAAGACTCATGCTGACTTTGTTCACCAGCATGAGAAGTGCCTTCAGTGGAAAAGTTTCACCAGCAGGCGACTGACAAAACTGATGCTGACACTGTTCATCAGCATGAGAAAGAGCTAATGACTGGTTACTGTTCACCAGTTGGGAAGGATTTCACCAGCAGGCGGCTGACAAATCCTACCAGCAGAATACGTGTTCTCACTGACACTATTCACCAGCGGTGAAGCCACCAGTCATGGGAGATTCCAAGAGTTAACATCAGACATATTGGTAGACTTAGATTGTGCCAGCGCAAGTCACCAGCAGAGACTGCCAGCACAAGATCACCAGAATGATCTACCAGTCGGATGTTACCAGCAGAATTCCAGATTCTCTCTCCCAGAGTCTTAGAGACAAAAAGAAGATTCGACGAGGAATTAACTGACAGAGTATGACTTTTGAGGATACCTTAAAATCCATCAGTTACAAGACTCCAGTCTCGATTCCTCGTACTGACGAATAGTGTCGTTCTGACATAAAGAGATCAATGTCAGATAAAGCGGACAAAAGTATGGCACTTTCCGGAAAAACATACCTGCCGCCGTCAGAAGGACATGCGAGGACAGAGACCTTTTCCGGATGTGTCCAAACGGCTAGGAAATTTGAATGGGATCCCGCGTCTATAAATACCTGGGATCCATCAACATTCAATACTCTTCACCTACCGAAAGACCGCAAATTTATTACGCTCAAGCAAGTAGAAGCACATACAACTTTCGAGGCTTTTCTTAAAGCTTACCGTGTGTTGATTTATTCAAACACGAGACTTCAAGCTTCCAGCTTGTAAGTTACTGATCTCCTTGGTGTTCTTTCTCTTCCGAGGAAGTTCACAACAGCTCTTGTGCCAGCCAACACTTGAGTTATCACGGGCAGTTTGCCGTATTGAGAAGATACGTTCTTGGGAGAACTAAACACCCAGTGAAGCTGTGGAGGTTGAAGTGACGTGCTCGCACTCCACCAGCTGATCAGAGTTGAAGAAGGAAACAAGGCCGGGAGCGGTTGATCTAGTGAACTGGTGGACGAGGCATTCACCAGCTAGAGATAGATCGTAGGACTCTTGTACCTGATTACTCTTAGTGAATTTCCAGTGCTACGACTGGAGAGTGGACGTAGATCAGTTGATCGAACCACTATAAATCCTTTGTCTTTATCAGTTTTCTGCATTACATTCTTATTTTAAACCCAGCACCCAAGTGCTGGTGTATACTCTGAAAACTGATAACTGTGTAAACAAGGCCTAAATTTTTCTAAGTCTTGAATCACCAGCTGACACTTCTCAGTTGTCAGCTGTGTATCTAGCGATCAGCACCAGTACCAACTGACTCATCAGTTGTCAGTTGTGTAACCACTTACGAGAACCAGCTGACAGGTACCAGTTACCAATTGTCAGCTGAGTGAGTCAGTAGTGAGTGCAAGAAAACAATTAACTTAATTTTCGCTGCGTATCTATTATACTCTGAAAAATCGGGACCATCACGTCTTGTATGGTTAAAATATTTAGTCTAGAATTAGCAAAATACATGAGAATTCTCATTTGGTCTAGTGTTAAACTGAGTAAGGACAATAGTGGTGTTGATGTTAAACCTATACTATATTGGGCTATGATCAGAAGTCTACTATACCTCACTGCTGATAGATCTAATATACTTTTTAGTGTTGAAGTTTGCGTACATGAGTTCAACCAAAAAGCTTCCAAGGGGATAATTCAATATATCTCAAGTACTGCCAACATGGAGTTGTTGTATACAAACTGTTTGAACACTAACATTACAGAAGATAATGACGCTGAATGGACGGGAGATGTGGAAGATCGATAAAAAATTAAATGATGGATGCTTTCTGATTAGCTCTAATCCCGTGTTATGGAACAACAAGAACCAGAACCACATATCTCTACCCACAGTCGAAGTAAAATACATTGCAACTGCCAGCTGGTGCACCCAGATATTCTCGATGAGACAAATGCATGACGATTATGGTATGGATTTCGAAACTCTAACACTGCTATGTTACAGTGATATTATCATAGAAATCTCTAACATCTCTATTCAACACTCTTACGCTAAACACATTGATATCCAATACCATTTCATTCAATAATTGGTTGAGAAAAACTTGGTTTCCTTGATATATGTTCCGACTAAGGACCAAATAGCAAATACTTTCTCTAAAGCTCTTGGTTGTGAGAGATTTTCATACTTTAGAAAATCTCTACGCATTTGCAACTCTCCTATCTGAGAGTGTATGTTTGAGTTTGTTTGTAAATATTTTTTTTCTCTCTTTCTGACTTAAGTATCTCCATGATGTATTAGTATGTTCTTGTGATTGTTCTTTCTTCCATGTTATAAAGTCATAGACACAAGAGTGAGGTCTAACATGACTATAAAACATGGTGATGTTTGACTTGAAACTTTTCTTGCCAACAAGTACTATGCACAGGATGTTGCTAGAACACTGTCCATGTGGAATAACTGTGTAAGTAAGTAATTCAAGCTAATCAACTAGTACTGGAAATCGGATGTGATTAGGCACACGATCTCTGTGGAAGGAATATTGAGGTGTTTAAGATCAATTTCAACTTCAACATCATGGTGTCATACTTTTGTCAGGTTTTCGTTTCATTAGTTTATTTTTATTTTTATTTTTTTGAAAAAAAAAATTTTATCAAGAGCTTTTGGTCTGTTATTTGTGCTGGAATTGGTTACAATATATCTCATTCGATTACTTTGAGTTTTTATCCCAAATCTTTTGGATATGTTGGTTAAGATGTTAGTGGGTTGAAGTTGAGATAGTGCTGATATAGGATGCCATATTTTTAGGATTAGTGGCCATGCATAATATTTCTTTATTTATTGATTTGTTGTTTTGTCATATAATGGCCTACTAACCCAAAAAGTCGAAAAGAAAAAATCTCTTCTTTTTCTTTCTCTCTAGTGTTACTGTTGCAGGTTCTCTCAATAACACTCCAGTGTTTGATGCTTCCCTCCGTCAATCTATGAAAGTACCGGAAGACCTCAAGATATTAAGTGAGTTCTAGATCAACTAATGGCATCCAAAAAGGAAGATCTTTTCTCTGATGCGAATCCAAAATGTGTCTCTGTCTCTCTAATTTTCAAGCCCAAAATCCAAAGAACCACCATCTCCATCACCTAAACACCCTACTGAAACCTTGCCACAAGTACTGCATGCTGAGAAAATTTCAAACCCTCCTCAAACAGAAAAACAAATCTCTTCAACTGCTACTCCCACCAAATATGATCCTAAGCCACTCAATTCACAGTTTGACACTCAGGTGTTAGAGGTTTTGAAGAAGAGGCAAACACTTAATGCTGAGATTACAGCAATTCGGATGGCATCTTCCCTTGCAAAGAGTTTGCCCAGAGAATTAGAGAACTCTATCATCCTTGATAACCCAGGAGAAGGCGATGTCATAACTGATTCTGACAATGACTCTGACACTACAATGTTAGAGTTGGACTCATTCGATGAAACTGCCTTGGATGAAATTAAAGTGGATATGCGTGATCTGGTCGAAAGCTCTGAGCGTGATTCTGAAAGTGACAAGAAATGAAAGAAAATTGAAAGAGGATCAATAGGATTTCATTTGCTGAAAAGGACTAGAACGGTTCATTTTATCTACATGGAACCTTCATGTTACCAAGTAAGAGAGAAGCCAAGGTCAAAAGATGGACTCCAACTAAGAATTTCTACCATTCTCACAGAAGAGCACGCTGATTTCATCTACCGTGTTGGTAAAGTTTCTCCTCCACTTAGTTTTTAAATTGTTATTACTAACATCTTGTGTGCAGTGAAAATGTCCAACACATCAACATGTTCAACTCGAATGAAAGGTCTGTTTTCTGATCCAACACATCTGGTGTTCAAGCAAACTCTAACCCTCTCTCACAAGTGATTCAAGAATATCCCCTACACTATGAGTGATGAAAGTGACGATGCTGAAGCAAAACTCTCTTCCACCCAAGTGAATGCACCTAAACGACTACCACATGCAGCAAACAAAGGAATTGGAACAAGCTTTCCATCCAGCTACCATTCAGGGGGAGACATTACATTATTCTAACACTCTTGGTGAGACTAATGATTTTATTATGATAGTTTTTGTGATGGTTGATCCATTGGTTTTATTTTCCATATTTGGTATGTTTGGATATGTATCATGGCTACTCCATGTTTTATCATGGTTACTCCATATTTTGTTTTGGAATGGAAGCTGGAAGGATAAGCTTAAGGGGGAGATTGTCGGTGTCGATAACACATACACATATATATAACATCTTGATGTTAAATAACAAACTTCGACACTTTTATGTTTAAGCTTACCCTTCACAACTTCATATGGTTTGTTTATTGACTATTTTGTTATGGATGATCCATATTTGGTTTTCACCTATATTTGTTATGGTTGACCCATCATGTTGGAAGTTTATTATGGATGATCCATAAGTTTTGTTAGATTTATCATGGTTAGAGCATGTGTTTAGAATGGTCGCAGGAAGTATAAGATTAAGAGGGAGATTGACAGTGTCGATGTTAGACTTCTAGTTAACATTGCCATGTTTTACATTGTCAGGTCTAACCTTGTCAGCGTCAGTGTTAGACTTTTCATAGCTTCGACACTGTGATGTTAATCTTATCCTTCACTGTCTTTCAGGGGTTGTTACAACTAACTCCTATTCTTTAGGGATCAGTTTTATCTCGGTTTTCCCACATTTTTACAGGTCCTATTTATTAGGGATCGTGTATATTATTGCTACTAACCATATATTATTATATATTATTTTTTTATCTTATGCATGCTTGTAGGGAAGTTATTAAAATTGACTTCCAACTAACCCCTATTTTATAGGGAACGATTCTGGTTCAATTTTAAGTTATTTTACAGGTTATAAATAATATGGGAGCACCTCCACAACAAAATCATATCCACGTGAGTCTTGTGGGTGATTCAAAGAATCAAATGGAAGTGGAAAAAAGATCATGGGCCACGTCAGCCACAACTGGGGAGTGGGGAAGTGGGCATGATCGATGAGTGCTCCAAGCAAGAATAAAAGGGTAGATTGAGGGCTGGAGAATTTGAGCGATTACAATATTCAAAGATACATTCTCTACTAATCGGTCCTGCCTTGCCCGTACTTTCAATCTCTCTCAACGAGCTTTCTCTCAACATAATCCATCTCCGGAAAGGTGCTTCCTACGGTGGAGGAGTCGAGTTTCAGACTTGTGTATAGATTGTTAGTATGATGTCCATAGGTGTTGTCTCAACGTCTATGTAGAGCGAAGTTTCTTTGAGGGAGTGAACCGAGAAGGAGCTAAGCTATTTATTATTTAATTCTCTGTGTAAACTTTGTTTATATAGTGAAATTATTTTTTGCCTCAAGGCACTCTGGGGAATAGATATATTACCCAGAAAAGTATTCCGCTGTGCATTACTCTTTAACACCGTTCTCTAATATCACAGTGTTATACTCTGGTGAATCTTTAACATTTGCATGTTGAAGTAGTAAATTCGGGCACTAAATTCTTTCAGGGACATATATATTCTATATGTATATATGTATCATGTATGTTTGTCTTCATTGTGTTGGTGTTCTTATTTATAGATGGTAATGATTACCTTTTTGGGTAATAAAATTAATATGCAGTAGAAATCATGAAGAAAAGAATCAAAAGAAGAGATTAATAAACCAGAAGTCAAGCAATGAATCCAGATTAATTATTGGATGCTAAGCTACATTAATTTACAAAACAATATTTCATAGATTAATACATAATCAATCGTTTAATTCAAAACAGAATAAGAATAACTTAATGTGCCACATTATCTAATATATGATCTTTACTTAGCCCATTCATTTTTTTCTATAAAAAAAAAAAAAAAACTGCACCATTTTCCTTGATAATATTATATTATCTAAAAACCCTAAACCAAAAATTTATCATACACCCATCCATCCCATATCTAATACAATTATAAGAATTAATAACTAATACCAAAAAAAAAAAAAAAAAAAACAACAATTCAAACATACTAGGGAAGAACGGTGCCTTAATCTGAAAATCTTCAAAACAATTGATTTTTATTAAACTCTCTTCTGCAAAAATATCAACATCACAGAAACTGTACTATGCAGGAAATCAATCTCTCCTTCATTTCATATGATTAAGACAACACAGATCCAACATATTCGATTTCACTATTATCTTCCACTTCATGCCTTATTTTTAATCTAATCTACTTCACCCTTTACCATCTATTTAGAAATGCTTCAATAACTATGGTATCAAACTCCAACATATGCTTCTCTTAAGCAACGTTAGCACGTAGAGGTTTATTGTAATGCTGCAGCAACAGGGAAGAACAAACCACGCTTACTGATGAAGCTGCCATGCAAGCACTAGCTAGCCAAGGAGGCAGGCGTATGCCGGTTATGCGGTACAATATCCCTGCTGCCACTGGAACACCCAGTACGTTGTATCCCAGGGCCCAAATATAGTCAAGGTTGTAAAATACGCTAGGCGCTAATCGGGCGCCCGACTTGGGCCTAGCGCCTAGTCGGTCTACGCGGGGAGTAGACGGTTTCTAGGCGGTGTCTAGGCGGTAAACTTATTTTTTATATATTTTTATATCTTAATAATATAAAAATAACACAATTAAACATCATTCAACAAACTTATTTTTATATTTCTAATATCTTAAAAAGACAACAAATTAAATGGAAGGTGGAGTTTGAATCAGAAGCAGGCAGCATCTTCAAATTAAATCAAAAGCAGAATTCAGAAGCAGCATCGATTTGGTGGAGAATGAATTTTTTTTTTTTTAACAAAACAGCATCTTCAAATTAAATCAGAATTCAGAATCAGCATCGATTTGGTGGAGAATGAGTTTTTTTTTTTTAACAAAACAGCACATCAAATGCAAATATAAGCAAAACACCAAATCAAATTGAATCAGAAATCAGAACAGCATCGTCAAACTCAAATCAATGAAGGTGGAGTATTAATTTTTTTTAACTCAATAAATTGGCAGCACACATAATACTCACCGCTAAACAACTGCTCCGACGATGAGCACACAGTGAATACCGACGGGCGACGGCTATAGCAGCGAGCCAGCGGCAGAGGAACGCAGCGGCGACGGAGGAATGCAATGGCAACGACGAGTACAAACAACGCAGCAGCGATGGCAACACATCAATTCAGCGGTGGTGGGTGGTAGGAAGGCAGCGACGGGCGTAACACGCCATAATTTTGGAAGATCGCCGTGAAAAAAAAAATTTGAACTGGACGAAGGAACGAGAGAGAGCGGTTGTGACTCAAAATGTGAAAAGAAAACAAAACCCTACTTGAATTAATTTTATTTATTTTATAATTTGGTATTTTTAAAAAAAATCAAAATTTTCCCATTTAGGTTTATACGGGCGTATAATTTCCGTGGAACCCGTATAAACGTCACGCCTAGCCCGACTAGGACACCTCCGCGGCGCCTAGGCCCCGTGTACGCGAACGACCGATTAGGGTGAACGATTAATGCCTTTTCGGTGCGGATGGCTGGCGCCTAGCGCCTAGCCCGTATTTTACAACACTGAATATAGTTGAGTCGGATTCTTGACATCGTCTTCCTCGACAGATCTATAGCAGTTACGACATCCTCCAAGTTGCTTTTCATCAGGACTACATCTGCAGCTTCTATGGCCACGTCAGTCCCCGCCCCAATTGCCATCCCCACATCAGCTGCCACTAAAGCAGGTGAGTCGTTGATCCCGTCTCCCACCATTGCCTCACTCGCGCCTTGCAACTTCACAATTAAGTATGTACATTCAACTTAATTCTAATTCACACAATTAATTTGTAGCAAAATAAAGTGAATTCAAGCTCGGTCACCTGCAGCTCCTTAATCTTATCAGCTTTCCCAAGTGGATCCGTCTCAGCAAATACCTTCTTGATGCCGACCTGACTGCCTATTGCAGTAGCAGTGGCCCAGTTATCACCTGTCACCATCACACTTGAGATGTTCATGGACTGCAGATAAGAGACTACAACAGCAGCCTCAGGCTTCACTGGGTCAGTTACAGCAAAAGCTCCAGCTATTGTTCCTTCAACAGCAACGAGCACGCAAGTACGAGCGAGATGCTCATTTTCTGAAACATATCTGTCGACTTCACTGCCAATTGGGACATCAAACATTTGCATGAGCCTCTTCTTTCCTACTAGGACTGTTCTTTCTCCAATCTTTCCACCCACCCCAGCCCCAGGGTGCACCTTGAAATCCTTCACCTCAGTGAACAGCTCGTTCTGGGTGTTGGTATGGTGTCCAGATTTATGCATAATCCAACAAGACAACATTTTGGAGCTGCTAAGAGGATTCTTCGTTATGTAGCAGGAACTCAAACTTTTGGAATTTGGTATTCACGTGTTGCTGATTTTAAATTAATTGGCTTCAGTGACAGTGATTGGGCAGGTTCATTGGATGATAGAAGAAGTACTTCAGGCTATATCTTCAATTTTGGTTCAGGTGCTGTATCATGGTGCTCAAAGAAACAATGCGTGACGGCGCTCTTGACGACCGAAGCAGAATATGTTGCTGCTACTGCTTCAGCATGTCAAGCAACATGGCTTAGAAGATTGTTGGTTGATTTGGGTCAGGAACAAAAGATGGCTACTGAGATCTTTTGTGATAACAGTTCGACCATAGCAATTACCAAGAATCCAGTGATGCATGGAAGAACCAAACATATCGATATTCGATTCCACTTTATACGAGAGTTAGTTGCAGATGGCAGCATAGCTCTGAAGTTTTGCAGCACTCATGAACAAATGGCAGACATTTTCACCAAGTCTTTGCCGTATGACAAGCATGTTAAATTCAGAGCTCAACTTGGAGTGTGAAACTTTGAATCAAGGGGGAGTGTTGAATAAAGATAATGATCCAAAATTCCACATCAGCATCACATCATCAGTAGACGGAAAATGCAATATCAGGCCTTGTATGTGTTAAATAGATCAAACCACCAACAAGACTTCTAAAGTTCTGTGCATCATCTGGTTCAGTTCCATCTACCAGCTGCAACTTTTCATTTGGATTCATAGGAGTAGTAGCTACTTTGCAATCGAACATGTTAAATCGCTTCAGGAGATCTTCTGCATATTTCTTTTGCGAGACAAAAACACCATCTTCTCCTTGTTGAACTTCTAACCCAAGAGAATAATGCAATAATCCCAAATCTGTCATCTCAAACATATTCATCATACTCAACTTAAACTCCTCAACGAGAGAAAATGATGATCCCATGTAAATTATATCATCAACATAAACACACACCAGCAAAAAGCTACTGTTACCTCCCTTTTTTACGAACAAAGTTGGCTCGTTATCACTTCTCTTGAATCCATTTTGCCTGAAAAAAGATTCGAGCTTGCTGTACCAAGCACGTGGAGCCTGCTTTAATCCGTACAATGCCTTCTTCAACTTGTACACTTTATCCTCCATTCCTTTAACAACAAATCCTTCTGGTTGTTGAACATAAACCTCTTCCTCCAGCTCACCATTTAAAAAGGCCGACTTCACATCAAGTTGATGAATTGGCCATTGTAGATGCGCAGCTAAGGCTAAGAACAATCTCACCGTTTTGAACCGAGCGACTGGAGAGAATGTTTCCTCAAAGTCAATGCCTTCTTGCTGCGAATACCCCTTAGCTACAAGTCGTGCTTTGTGTTTTTGCACGCTTCCATCAACATTATACTTCGTCTTGAACACCCACTTCAAGCCTATGGCTTTTTTATTTGGAGGCAAATCTGCAAGCATCCAAGTATCATTTTTCTTGATTGCCATAATCTCCTCTTCCATAGCTTTACGCCATTCCTCTTTTTCAGCGGCATGTTTAAAGCTTCTTGGATCTGAAACCATTAGAGCAAATGTACATCGCTCATAAATTTCAGAGAGAGATTTATAACCTCGTGGAGGTGGCGTTTCTTCAGAAGAAGAGCTTGAAGAACTTTCTGTATCAGATGAAGTGGATGAGCTGATACTTGGAGAATTTGCAGCTGTAATGTTTGGTGAATTAATGGGACTTCTATTTGGTGAATCTGGAGCAGTAAGTGTGGGGTGAGGGTCAGCCACTTCAGAGTCTGAAAGAGTAATAGTTGCTGAACTTTCTTGTTTGCTTCCTTGCCAATCCCACATTGCATCCTCATGAAAAACCACATTCCTGCTAATTACTATTTTTCCACTCAAAGGGTTAAATAGCCTATATGCTTTGGAGTGAGAGCAATATCCAATGAAAATACACTTTTCTGATTTTTCATCAAGTTTGCGTCGATGTTGAGAACTTACCAAAGCATAGGCTATACAACCAAAGACTTTCAGATACCTCACAGTTGGTTTTTCACCTCTCCAAGCTTCATGCGGTGTGCGATTCAAAACTGCCTTTGTGGGTGATAGATTGAGTAGAAATACAGCAGTAGAAACTGCTTCGGCCCAGAAAGTGTTTGGGAGTTGTTTCGCCTTTAATAAGCTTCTTGCCATTTCTACAACGGTACGATTTTTCCGCTCCGCCAAACCGTTTTGCTCAGGTGTATACGGTGCTGTCAGCTCCCTGCAAATTCCATTATCTTCACAGAATTTATTAAACTCGTTAGAACAAAACTCACCACCTCGATCTGTACGGAGAATTTTGATACACCCATCAATCTCCTTCTCAACCAAAAGTTTGAACTTCCTGAAGTACTCAAAAGTTTCAGACTTATTTTTTATAAAATAGACCCAACTCATACGACTATAATCATCAGTGAACAATAGAAAATACCGACTTCCTCCAATTGATTCGGTATTCATGGGTCCGCATAAGTCTGCATGAACAAGTTCGAGACACTTTGACGCCCTCCAGGCCATGCCAGTTGGAAATGAACGTCTTGATTGTTTGCCATAAACACAACCTTCACATAAGTCAAAAGGATTAATTTTAGGCAGGCCATAAACCATACCTTTCTGACTTAATATCTGTAGGCCCTTCACATTGAGATGTACGTATCAGAAATGCCACAATTTAGACTCATCTTGCGTGTTGGAAACCATCGCATAATTGTCCAAAGTTGAAACTCGCAGCGGAAACATCTTATTTTCTTTCATGGGAACACTTGCGATAGTTTGCCCTGACTTCTTTTCTTTTATAACACACAAGCCATCAGAAAACAAAATTGTTAATCCAGAGTCTAAAAGTTGTCCAACACTCAGCAAATTATGTGCCAAACTGGGAACGAAGTAGACATCATAAATCAGTTTGGTTTTACCATGAGAACTCTTTACCGCTACAATACCTTTTCCTTCTACTTTAATGGATTTATTGTCACCTAGCTTGACTTCAATCTTGTATGACTCATCAAGCTCCTTAAATATGTTCTTTGTACCACACATATGGTTAGAGCACCCACTGTCCACAAACCAAACACCATCAGGCACATCGACGGCATCTGCACTTGCCATGAATAATCTACTTTCTTCTTCATCTTCTTGAGCATAGTTCACCTGTTTCCCTTTAGACCAACAGTTAGCTTTCACAAGTCCATATTTCTGGCAGTTGTGACATTGAATACGACCCCTGTTGTCATGTTGATCTCCAGCAGAATGCCTATCTTCATTTCTCCAATTTGATCGATCTCGACCATTGCCGCGTCCTCGTCCTCGATATCCTCCTCTACCACGCCCTCTTGCAGCAGAGAATTCCTTTTTATTTGATGACTCTCCTTTAACTTGAAAAGCTTTCTCATCTTGCTTTTCAAAATTCCTGTTAATTCTAATTTCGTGTGCTTGAAGAGAACCCATTAGTTCATCAAAAGAAAAAATTGACAGATCTTTAGATTCTTCTATTGCAGCAACAACGTGATCATATTTAGGAGTCAAGCTTCGTAGTACCTTTTCCACAATGGTCTGATCCTTGATTTTCTCCACATAAGATCTCATTTGACTGACAATTGTCATTGCTCTTGACAAAAAATCAGAAATTGAGTCTCCATCCTTCATGATCAACGTCTCAAATTCACGTCGAAGAGATTGCAATCTGACAACGACGACCTTTGAATCCCCCTGAAACTCCTTCTGCAATATTGACCATGCTTTCTTTGACGTGGTTGCCGTTGCAATCCTTGAAAACACCGTATCGTGAATAGCTTGCTGAATGATCACAAGTGCTTTCGAGTCCTTCTTTTTGTTCTGTTGGGAAATCTGGCTAAGTTTCCTTTCCCTCAGTAGCACTCATAGAAATGTTGTGATTTTATTTGTCTAGATCATAGTTTTGGTGCATCAAATCCTAAGTCCAACCAGCGTCAGTTTGTCTCTAGAATAGCTCTAGTCTCAAATGTAAAGTCCTGTTTAGGTCTTTTGAGTTGTAAGTCGTAGCTGATCAAGACTCATGCTGGCTACTGTTCACCAGCATGAGATGTGCTTACCAGTTGAGAGAAGTCTCACCAGCAGACGACTGACAGACCCATGCTGACACTGTTCATCTACATGGAGTCAAGAGCTAATGACTGGCTACTGTTCACCAGTTGGAAGGATTTCACCAGCAGGAGGCTGACAAATCCTACCAGCAGAATATGTGTTCTGGCTGACACTATTCACCAGCGGTGAAGCCACCAGTCATGGGAGATTCTAAGAGTTAACATCCAGACAAATTGGTAGACTAAGATTGTGCAAGCGCTAAGTCACCAGCAGAGACTGCCAGCACAAGATCACCAGAATGATCTACCAGTCGGATGTTACCAGCAGAATTCAAGATTCACTCTCCCAGCATCGTAGAGACAAAAAGAAGATTCGTCTGAGGAATATACTGACAAAGTAAGACTTTAAGGAAGGATATCCTTAAAGTCTATCAGTTCAAGACACCAGTTGCAATTCCTCGTACTGACGAATAGAGCCGTTCTGACACAAAGAGGTCTGTGTCAGAAAAAGCGGACACAAGCATAGCGCTTTCCGGAAATTCCTACCTGCCGCCGTCAGAAGGACATGCGAGGACAGAGACTTTTCTGGATGTGTCCAAACGGCTAGAATATTTGAATGGGATCCCTCGGCTATAAATACCTGGGATCCATCAACATTCAATGTTCTTGGCCAACTCTTCACCTACCGAAAGACTGAAATTTATTACGCTCAAGCAAGTAAAAGCATACATGTTTCGAGGCCTCTCTAAAGGCTTTTCGTGTGTTGATTTATTCAAACACGAGACTTCAAGCTTCCAGCTTGTAAGTTACAGACCTCGCTTGGTGTTCTTTCTCTTTCTGAGGAAGAACATAGCAGCTCTAGAGCCAGCCAGCTCTTGAGTTATTACGGGCAGTTTGCCGTAGAGAATTTACGTTCTTGGGAGAACTCAACACCCAACCAGTCAGAGGAGGAGGTTGAAGTGACGTGCTCGCACTCCATCCATCTGACGAGAGCTGAAGAAGGACAAGGACCGGGAGCGGTTGATCCAGTGGACTGGTAGACGAGGCATCTACCAGCTGGAGATAGATCGTAGGACTCTTTGTACCTGATTGCTCTTATAGTGAATTTCCAGTGAGTCGACTGGAGAGTGGACGTAGATCAGTTGATCGAACCACTATAAAAATCCTTTTGTCTTTATCAGCTTTCTGCATTTTCATACTGATTTGAAACCCAGCACTCAAGTGCTGGTGTATATCTGAAAACTGATATAACTGTGCAAACAAGGCTAAGATATTCTAAGTCTTGAGCTACCAGCTGACCAGCCAGTCGCCAGTCAGCTGAGTACTCATAGTGCCAGTTGACTTACCAGCTGACAAGGTCCCAGTCAGCTGAGTAACCAGCACCGTGGTCAGAAATAAAGCTCGATTAGTCGCCAAAGGTTACAGGCAGTGTGAAGGGATCGATTTCGATGAGACCTTCGCACCAGTTGCCAGAATGGAAGCGATACGGCTGTTCCTTGCTTATGCAGCGTATCACGGCTTCACAGTGTTCCAGATGGATGTGAAGAGCGCCTTCCTGAATGGCGAGCTAAAAGAGGAGGTATATGTCGAGCAACCTCCAGGCTTTGAAGTTGGCACCAAGGTGTACAAGCTGAGAAAGGCCCTGTATGGATTGAAACAGGCGCCCAGGGCTTGGTACGAAACGCTGTCACAATTCCATACCAGCAATGGATTTCGGAAGGGAAGATTGATAGGACACTCTTTCTTCTCAAGGATGGTGGTGACATGCTAATGGTGCAGATCTATGTAGATGACATCATATTCGGATCAAGGAATATAACTCTTTGTGAGAAGTTTTCTCAACTGATGCAGACATCATTTCAGATGAGTATGATGGGCAAGTTAACATACTTTCTCGGACTCCAGGTCCAGCAGTCAGCTGATGGAATCTTTATCAGCCAGCGAAAGTATACGAAGGATTTAATTCAGAAATATTGCCCAGAGAAAACTAAGTCCCTCAGAATACCTATGAGCACCAGTTGTCAAATATTTCTTGATGAGCAAGGTGAATCAGTTGATCCTACCATTTACCGAGGAATCATTGGATCACTTCTCTATCTCACAGCCAGCAGACCCGACATTTCTTATTCAGTCGGAGTGTGTGCCAGATTTCAAGCAAATCCGAAGAAGTCACACATGGAAGCTGCCAAGAGGATAGTGAAATATCTGAAGGGGACTGAATCTCTCGGAATATGGTATCCCAGGAATGATGAGCTTACACTCATTGGATATTCAGATTCAGACTTCGCTGGATGCCGTATTGACCGAAAGAGTACCAGTGGTACGTGTCAGTTTCTAGGACACAAGCTAATCAGTTGGTTTAGCAAGAAGCAGCACTCAGTTGCTACATCTACCACTGAGGCTGAATATGTTGCCGCTGCCAGTTGCTGTGCTCAAATAATTTGGATCAAGCAACAACTGGAGGATTATGAAGTGGACACTGGATGTGTTCCAATCTATTGCGACAACAACAGTGCTATGTGCATCACGAAGAATCCGGTTCATCACTCCAGAACCAAGCACATAGATATTCGACATCACTTCATTCGTGATCATGTCGAGAAGAAGGATGTCAGCGTGGACTATATCAGGACTGAAGATCAACTGGCTGACATCTTCACCAAGCCACTGCCAGAAGCAAGATTTAAGGAGTTGTGCATCAAACTCGGTCTTATGGAGATTGATGTGAGCCCCAATGATGAGGAAGAATGAGTCCCAGCTCTCATTCTATTCTTGATCTTCTGGAGGACGCTGATTACGACTAAGTCCAAGCTCTTAGTTGTTTTCATTTAAGTGGTATCTCTCTCTAACTAGTGGTGTCTACTGGCGGAATCTTGCCAGCATAGGCCATCAGTTGAAGCGAAATTGGGTCCCAGCTCCCAATTCTTAGAGAAGAGAAGATTATGCGGAATAAAATTGAGTCCAAGCGCTCAATTTTCCATCTTTCCAATTGCCAGCTGATAACTGATGGAAGTTTGCCAGCAGCCAGTGCTATCAGCAAGTGGAATCAGTTGCTAACTGATGAAGAGGCCAACCAGTTAGGGGGAAGTATGCAACTGGTATGTGCTACTGATGACCAGTCTTGCCAGCTGTCTCAGAAAAGGCGGGATTGTTCAAATCCAAGTAGCGTGTACAACTCTCAGAATTTAATGCGGCATTTAATGCCACATTTAATGCGTACAGCGTCTGCGCAGTCCGACGTTTGGTTGCCACCAATCGCTGAGCGCCACGTCAGCTACACGACGTAGCCCACGTCAGCACGACCGCGCACGTCGCACAGGAAACCGGGCCTGCTGATGACCGTCGATCCCCGCTTGCTGAGCGTCAATCTTGATCGTCTGATCCTGCATGGACTTGGGTATATATACCCGATGCCTTTTCGACGGAAAAACCTTTTACGATCATTCAATTTCAGAAACCCTTCTCTCTCAAGCTTTCCTTAAGATTTCTTCTGAAATTATGGCTTCATCTTCCCGACAACCAGATGATAACCCTCCATCACCATCTACATCTTCTTCGTCTGGTTCACCAGACCTACCAGTCGCGGATGCTCACATGCCGACTTACACTGGCATCACGCAGATGGACGATGTAGATTACACCCTTCCGTTCGCTCGCCTGGTTCAGTTGAACAAGCCAGCGACCAGGGCTCAACTTTCGAATGCGCAAATCAGGGTAGCGCAAGTTCAGAAAGAAAAAATTCTGAACGAGAAGCTGGCGCGCAAGAATTATGGAGCGGAGTTGATCGAGATGATCGACCGGGAAGGCCTTCGACAATATCTGACGGCAAGGCCCGAGACCTTCCATCCGCATATGGTGGCGGAGTTCTATGCACGGGCCGTGATTGCTGACGGGAGGAAGTCTTTCACCACTTCCGTCTTCGGTCATCTGATCACTGTCAGCGCCGAATATCTCGCCAACTTGTTCGGATTGAGGAACGAGGGAATGGAGATAGCCACCTACTTCCACAACGATGTTGAGGAGTTCAGAAAGCGGTGGACTCAGTGGAAGAGGGAGGGGGTGACAAGTTTTCGCACTGGAATGCGGAAGTCGGAGATGGACGACTGGTGGCAGATGGTGTGCGACATCGTCGTCAGAATGCTGCAGTGCGAAGTTGGCTCATATGCTGAGTTGAGCCTGCGCAAATTCTCCGTGATGTGCGCGCTGGTGGATGGCGTGGAAGGGAACTGGGCTGAGTTCTTTTTCGGGAGACTGCTGGAGAATGTTGATCGCAACATCAACATTCCAATTGATGGGACGTTCACTCACTCCGTATCCTTTGGGCTGCGGATCAGCCATATTTTGGAGATGGAGATTGGAGATGGAGTGGACCAGGGGGAGCAACTGGTGAGTTCGGATTTCATTCCGCCCACCAAGGAGCAGGCAAAGCTACCCCGCCCTGACTACCATAAGCCGCGGAGGCTGAAGGGAAAGACAGCAGTCGACCCAGCTGAGGTTGTTTCTGAGGAGGACTCGGAAGACCTGGGAGAGCAAGTGCCAGCTATGGCTCTCCCGCTGACAGCTGAGGCAAGGGCAGAGTTGAAAAGGAAGATGGAGACCGAGTCTCTTTTTACCCAACTGGAGAAGGCGGAAATGGAGGCTTCTGGCAGTCGCCCTCAACCAGTTATGAAGGCGCCAGTCACCAAGAAGCCCTCCCGCAAGAAGCCTAAGACTTCCCAGCACCAGCAGCCACCATCAGCTGTGGCATATCACCCCGAGTCTGGGAAGATCTCCATCCCAGTCAAGAAGTCCGTTCTGGGCCTGACTGAGGACGAGACGCTGGAGAAGATGACTCGCAAGCGCAAGCGAGTCATGACCAAGGCGCAGAAGGCTGAGAAGCACGCCAAGAAGGCAAGGAGTGCTTCCTTGGTGAGGAAGAAGCAGGCCAAGTCAAGGCTCCGGGCTCTGCTGGCGAAGCAGAAGCGAGAGGCGGAGCTGGCGGCCAGGGATGAGCGCTTTGCTCAGATCAAGGCTGAGACTGAGGCCAGGCGCCAGCAGGAAATACAGGAGCAACTGAGGCTGGCGACCAGGGGCAAAGGACAAGCGTTCGAATCCACAAGTACAAGGCCACCAGCACCAGCTCCAGGCGAAATCTTATCTGAAGAAACTTTTGAACGCCTGCTGGTGATGGGCACTGACAAGGATGTACTGTCCCTTGTGGATGAGTACCAGCCGGAGGAGGAAACCGCTGATGTCGCTCCACCCGAGCAAGGGGGTGGTGGAGGTGACGACGTCCCACTGGCCGCGCAAGGGGGTGCCAGTGGAGGAGAAGAAGAGCGGGCGACCACCCCGGTACAACTGGCGAGCTCCTCGGATGCCAGTTCTGAATCCGAGGATGAAGAGGAACAAAAGGCTGAGAAGCCAGAGAAGGAGCCAGCTACGGAGGTGGTGCATCACTCAATGGTGCAGAGGATGGAGCCCAGGGATCTGTTCCCAGACTTTGAAGCTAAGGCTCAAGTTTCAGCCAGTCGCCCCCGATCCACAGATGCCTCGACATCAACTTCTGGGCGACCAGCAGCATCCTCAACATCACCAGTTAGGCGTGCACGATCTGAAAGGCGTCCTTACATGCTCTGCATCCAAGAGCATCAACTGGTTGATGAAGATACTTTCCAGGCACGAGTGACAGGAGTGCACCGGTGGGAGCAGCGCGGGGAGATGGCATTTCATAATTCAAGAGTGCCAGAGCCATCTGCATACAACATCATACCTCTCAGCGGACTCCCCCACCAGTCGATATATGCCTCCAGAATCACTGCTTGGTGCCTGCCCCTGCAGCCAGTGGAATATTACAACTTCACTCTCTATGAGTATGCTGAGAACATCGCGGTGGAGGCGGAAAATGCCGTCAATGACGAGATAATATCCAGCTACCGTAGGCTCTGGAGGGTGGATCCGGAACTATGTATGGAGTTCCGGAGATGGAGAATTTTTGACAGATGCCAGCGCCTGCTGACTGTGGAGAAGCGGGCGGTTCTCTATGCCAGGCTGGGTCTTGGCTACTGGAGAGCGGAGGAGGAGTGGGCCAATGCTTTCATGGGCACCGATCCTGAATGCCACCAGCAACTGTCTACAAGGAGGATCCAGCGCCGCTTGCTGAAGATTGCAGAGTATAGGCAGCTGACTGGAAGCTCCGGCCTCCCGCCACGGCAAAAGGTCAAGTTACCTTTTCTCCAGTTCCAAGTCAGCAGTCGGGGGTACCAGCTGACGTACGTTGTTGGTCCCGGATATCAGGGTATACTTTGGCAGCGGAAAATACGT